>NDXZ01016897.1:11678-36472 GCA_003055125.1 Paykullia maculata
ACATGATACGAAAATAAACATAAAACAAAAATTTGGAAAATTACAAAACTGTTAAAAGAATTGAAATCAAAATTGTTTCATGAGAGCAGACAAATTGGTTGTGAGATAAAAGGGGCGAAAAAACATTCTAAAGCAACTTAAAATTTGCATATTTACATACATATGTACGTATGTATGTATGTATAATCAACTCAAACTTCTTTTTTCAAAAGGGGAAAATCATTTTATTTTCCATTTTATTTATAGTACACACTTTTTGCCTTTGGAAATTTAAAAAATTTGTACTCAAACAAGCAAGAAGGGGGAAAACTCAAAAACAAGTTAATTGCAAAAACTGCAATTTGTATAACAAATTCTGCTCAGAAAAATAATGACTGCGTGTGTATGTAAAACTCGACATATTTCTATAAAAAAATGCTTAGTTTGTTTGTAGATATAAACCGAACAGCACATACCTTAGTAGATGCATAGTATAGTGGAATCCCATAAACTATTTAAATTGGTTTCGTTAGAAGTGTTAAATGTTACAATACTTTTTTTGGTGTTATTTTTTGTAGATTTAGAATGTTTTCGTGTGCCTAATCTATATGAAATGAATATTCTGAGAAAAAATGGTTGTGGTAATACACCACAATTTTAACATTTAAACATTTAACATTTTTTTAACATACTGGATACACTATTAGTATTGCACTTATGATGACTTTGTTCAGCATCAGCATCATTGAGATGAGTAGAGGAAAAATCTTGTAAAATACAAAAATTCAAAAAAACCAAAGTTTAATTATAAGCAGTTATTCGCCCAAGCATGTGAATATATTACAGCTTTACTACATCTATATTCTAATTTAAATTTATTTATAAATAGTTTCTGCAGAGATGCTATTTCAAACGTAGTTATTGTTTACGCATATATATTATCATTTATATGCAAAATTTTTTCATTTAATTGCATTAACGTATACAATTGAAAGTCTTGGCATTGCCAAAATAAATTGCTACTTTCATGTTCTCTGCTATTTTTGTATGCAATAATAAAAAAATAAAATGCAATAATACAAAGAAAAAATTTTTTTTTGAGTATTTATTGAAAGGACATCTTAATACAATATGAATTTTTTGAAAATTTGTGATTAAAATTAATCAATTTTTTTTTGTAAATTTATGTGCTGTTTTTAAAATACCAGTGAGCATTTTGAGTGAAAGTTTTGTATGTGTATTGTTATTGTAAAAAAAACAAATCACATGTAAAACTTCTACACAAATCACTCACTTGTATTACAAAAACGGTACATTAAAGTAAATATGTCTGCCATACATCTACCTAATATATTTTTAAAGCGTTTTATTACACTTACGTGGCATAATTTACAGTATGCACAGGTTTAAAAAGATTTACTTTTTGATAAACTGACATTTTATACATTGATACATGGGCTATCGGAAAAACTTAGTTCAAATATGATAGAATTATTTTCTATAGAGAAGTTAAATCAAATGGTTGCAAATATTAAACTTCTAAACTATTTAATCGATTTACATAATAAAAAGACTGGATTTGGTAGCTTTTTGACTATTGCTTTTGAAGACACCATGCATCAGCACAGCGTAGCTCTACAGGATGCCAAAGATGACAACCTCGATGTTGAGAAACCCTTCGGGAGTTTTAGTTTGAACAATTTTTTTTGACGCCATATTGCGGTGCTATTATATTCAGTTAGTAAGTTTCTAGATGATGCCTTATGATTTTGCCAAACAATGCAAAAAAAGTTTCGAGAACTTAAGATTATCTAAATAGGAAGAACAATTTTTATAAAACACAAAATTAACATAACATTTATTTCTTTGAATTTTCTTAAAGTTAATTTTTTTATACTTTATATACGCAAATAAATCATAATAAAATGATTTTTATTCTAAAGGAGAAAATAACGGCAAAATATGTAAAATCTAATTAACATTTATTTAAAAATTATATTATTTCGATAAATAAATGTTACACAGATTTTCAATTTCTATATATTTTTCTAAAATAATAATAGAAAATTCAAGCTATTAAGAAAATGCTTTTGGGAATCTTGTTCTGGGAAGATAATTATTTTTTTGTTCTTTGTTAAAAAAAATAATATAAAATAAAATAAAATATAGAGAATATAACAATATAGAAAAAAATTTTATCGATTTCCTAACGAACTTATTTTTGTTAAATAAATAACATTTATAACATTAATATGTTCGGTTGAGTTGTTAAATAGAGTTTTGATAAAATTTCTTTTATTTTCCACTCAAATCTTACAAAAAGCGCTTTAGCTAGATAATTTTCGAAAAAATATTTAATTTAATTAATTAATTTTTTAAATAATTTTTCTGTTGGCAAATTTGATTAAAACTTCCTTTATGTAAAAGGCAGTTTTATTGCTGAGTTTTTACAAACTTTTCTTTTTACAAATAGTTGTTATTATTTTAACACGTTCTCGTAGTTTTTTTTTAATACAACTTTAAGAGCAATATAGATATATTTTTAGCAAACTTTCATTTTCCTATTGGATAAAAAAGATTTAACAAATTCAGCAGTATATTTTGTTATATGCAATTTTTATTAATGAAATTTATTTTAATTAAATCTTTTGCTTATGTTTAAAATTAAAATTTTTTCCCAAAATTGTTTTGCTGCTTTTGTTTTTGGTGTATTGTTTTGTGGCTTGGCAATACAGCAACACAGATTTTAATTAAAACTAATTGTTTAATTGGTAAAAATAAATGCATATATGTAAATGAGAGCATAAGTATGTTATTTCGAAAATTTAAATTAAAAATAAATAATTTGGAAAATTCCAATTTATGACTGCAGTCATTTTAAACGATTATTTGTTAATAGGTGATATAAAAATTGTTAAATCATTTTTAAGCAAAATATAAGTTTTTATTGATTTGTAAAAACCATATTAAAGAGGTTTTTTATCCTTGACTATAATCCTGTTGACTTTGTGCTCTTTTCTGTTTTTGTATTTCTTTTGTTTTCAATCACAGATAATGCTGCGGTAATAGACAGTGTGCTTTTTGTGTTAAATTTATATGTCGTAAACAAACTCATTACCAAAAGACTTTCGCATATATGTTTGTGTGATTCCATTGCATATGTTTATGTGCATGAATGTGTATCGTTTAAGGCAATGTTTGTTTTTAATTATGGTTTTGAGAATGTGACAGTTTATTTCATTCAGTTGAACTTTACAAAAAACTACACGATATTAAGCTTGATGATGAAAAGTATAAAATAAAGATTTATTTTAACATTCTGGTTTTTTAACTAACTGTTTGATTGACTGTCTTCACCTTTAAAGTCAAGATTTGACATTTGGAATCATTAAACTTCTGTTATTGAGTAAAACACTAATATATTGTTTTTATACCCTTCACCTAAGGTGATAAGGGTATATATAAGTTTGTCATTCCGTTTGTAATTTCTACAATATTAATTTGCGACTCTATAAAGTAAAGACTCTGAACCCTTATAGATAGGGAAGTCGATTGAGCCATGTCCGTCTGTCTGTCTGTCCGTCTGTTGAAATCAAGTTTTCTCAGCCCGCCAATAACGTACGGACACGTTATTGGTATCAAACGATCAGAAATTAGGCATGCTTTTTGAGAGATTAAAAAAAAATTTTGTTCGAGATATTAAAAAAAAAATTTTTTTTCGAGATATCGGCAAAAAAAATTTTTTTTACGTAAATACACGTAGTGAAGGATATATAAGATTTGGCACAGCCAAATATAGCGCTCTTACTTGTTTCTTTGTATTTCTGACCTCTTTTGTACCAGCTATTAATAAAATTTTTAATATAATATAATTTTAAATCAAAGTCTCTTCAAAATATAAAGAATATACTTGGTTAGGTCAAGGCAACTTATGTATCTGTATTAGAGATGTGTAAGCTTCACCAAGTCATGTACAGTTTCAAAGGAAACAGGGAAAGTACTACAAAAAAAATTATTTTTAACTTAAGATTTAAATTTCTTGGTTTCTCTATTTTTAAATTTTAGTCATTGCAAGATGTTAACTCTGGTCGCAGGGGTATTGTTGCAGCCCAGACTACCCACCCCTAAGCATAAGTTGACGGCCTAAATTTTCTCTTTGTATTTCTTTTGCCATTATTATCACTACTATAAACTACCTTAAGCTTTTTTGGAGATTATAAAGAGCTACAGTAAATACATTTTTTCAGAATTTTTGATATAAATACGGAGCATATTTAGGCATTACTTTTATAAAGTAAGCATTTAGTTAATAAAGAAATTATATATCTCTAAAATAAAAGTTCTTGGTCATGTTCAAGGAAAAATATCTATTAGATATTTATTTTATATTTTTTTGTTTCCGTTGTCACTTCTTCGTTTACCAAATAGGCACAGATAATCATATATACTATTATTTAAAAACACATACCCATAAATATAGAAGCAAAACTAAAACTAAGAATATCTCACACATATTTGTTTTGAGCAAAATGAATAAATGTTTTTTTTTTTGCGTTTTTTAAGCATTAAAATGTTTTTTCTTGCACGCACCATTGAAATTTGTGCTTAATGCAAATGTGTTACATAGTTTTAGGGGTAAACGAGGTAACGTCAAGGAAAACTTATGTTATAGTATATAAATAACGTACATACCAGTCGGCAGACGGTTATAATGAAACGCGGGTGGAGAACTGCCTAAAAGGCTTAAACAGCCAGCTAAGAAAAGTGAAACAAACAACAAAAGCATTAATGGATTCTGTCTACGGTGTTGTATATAAACTATGAAGTACATTTGTGTGTACTATACATATGTTAGACTACTCTATTAATGTGAAAGTATGTTCAAGTATTTTGAATGTTTACACTAACCCAAAGACATGTAAAAACAGAAGGCCTAACCTACCAAGTATTTTAAAGGAAAAAATAAAATAAAATAAAATAAAATATATGAAAAAAATGTCTGCCCAAGAAAAAAATGTCTGCATATATAAATGGAAAAAACTGTGGCATATAGACGCCACAGACAAACATACATATAAATATATATTTTTGTTTGTTTATTTTTATCTTTACTTTAAAAATGTTTGCGATTGTGTTGTTGTTACGTTTTAGCAGCAGGTAGCTAAAGACTGTTTTTTTTTTTTGTAAAAGGACAATGAACGCAGAAGATGTTGATGTTGACGAGTGTTAAAAGTTAAAATCCACACAAGCTGCTATTTGCAGTTACTAACGGTACATATGTATGTTCATACAGAAGAAAATATTCTGAAATCCAGTCAAGAATTTATAAAATTATTTTATTAATTTTAATTAAACTCCAAAGATAAAATAACACAACATATTAATAAACGAAAGTATGATATGATTGGTGGTCAATTAAAATTTGTTGTAGTTTAAATTTAAGGGAATAACTCTTGCAGATTCATATTTATATTGGTTAATACACGAAGTTTTCTTCTAGTGTAACTTTGTCAGAAACTTTTTGGAACCTATGGTTGGTTGATTAACGTGGCATTTTGCTACGCGCAAACTGTCAAGTAGAGTCCGATGACCCCATTTTGATCAGACCACACCATTCGTCAATTTTTTTGGAACCTTATGTTTATCGATTCGCATATTTATAAGATTTGGTGAGCTTGCCACTTTAATTAAAAAAGTTACATAATTATTAATTAATTCATTTACAAATTGTATTGCATAATTATTTTTAAGACCTTGTACAACAAATTATCTATAAGTACTGTGTGTTTTAAATCGTAGTTAAGTTTTTCGTTATTAAAGGGTAATAAAACCAAAAAGGGAACAGGAAATTCGACCCTACTAATAAAACAGAATGATATAATTTACATTTCCAAAAGCGAAAGGTAGCAAATACTCCAGAATATTTTAACTAATCGTAAGAATTTCATAACAATCTATTAAGTAATGCTACGAAAGCTTAAGAATATTACTCGACAACTGTTTATTTCTGCTCCAAGAAATTTTTCTGGGCCAAAAAGTTGTTGTCTAAAATTAGCTAAAAACACTTGTAGATCCAAATGTTTCTTCCAATATGTCTAAAACTGATATTAATCATGAAATTTTAAATACCCATTAAACACTTACATATCTTTTAAAATATAACACAAAATAGTAGATAGCCTACGATTATAACCAAATCTCACTCACCTACATTCCCTTTTCTATTTTCTTGACTAATCCTCACAATATTTGATATTTTAATGTATTGCAAAGTATCACAGTGATGTATGTATATTCTGCAGCTTAGTCGCTAACATTGAAGTATGTGATTTATACAGAGAATTAATCTGTTAAAAGAAAAACTAAAAACCAAAGGGTCTTATTACTTATTTAAAATATTTAAACTATACTTTTTTTGTGTTTCCATAAATCAACAAGTCTAATTTTTTCTAATCTTTTGTTTTATTGAAGTTATCAACTTCAAGTTTGGATCACCCTATACAAAATTTTTTTAACAAGCCACTCCACTCCAATATCTGTGGGTTCGTCGTAGAAGAAAACATTGATATGCTTCAATGTTAAATTAATTTAAATATTAAGTAAATGGTAATTAAATATTACATAAGAAAATATAATTTAAAAAAATATTTTATATTCCATGTAAAAATATATTTTTTTTAATCTTTTATTTGTCTGCTATTTTTTAACTCCATAAAATTTGTTTAAAAACAAGTTTTCTTTTTCTTGATAATTTTTTTTTAATATTTAAATGCGGAAAAGATTGCTTTGATAAAACTTAACTTTTATTTAAGTTATGTCTCAGTAGCATTAATTGCAATATATAAAAAAACATTAATAGAAAATACAAACGTTTATATTTTCTTTTGCTTCCGGTTATTTTATTGTAAATCTTTAATGGGGTGTGCAGCAAAACTACATGCGTGAGAGTTTTCTATTTATTCAGGTATATTTAAAATATAGAAACTTTAAATTACAAAGAGTATTTAGAAGTATTTTCTTGTTTTTTTTCTGTAAATTGTATTTTCTTTTTTATGTATGTACTTATGTATTTTCATATATAAGTGCGTTGTTTTTTTATGCAAATTAATGTTTGTTTTATATTGTTCTCTTACATAAGTAGTGGCTGTTGCTTAAAATATAAAAAGGTCCTAAGTTATATTTTTGTGTTACATAAAACTAAAAATAATGTAAGTCCAACAGCAAACTATTTAGAAAGTTAACCCAGAACAGGGCATCTTGTTTAGTATTGTTAGTAACCGATCAATAAGCTGACAAAAAAACTAAGGACTTGTGGACTTAATGTGATTTGATGAAAAAGATAAAACAAAAGCTTGGTCTTAATCGATTGGTAGTATTAATAATATGTATATAATTCTTGTATAATATTTCCTATAAATGCTGTACAATTTAAACTATTTGCTAAAAAATCAGAAAATTACTCATGATATACTAATGTCAAAAATTTTATATGTTTTTATTGTTGGATAGAAAGTCTAGAAACTGTTAACTGCCACTATATTCAGAATTTGCAAGATTATTTTTATAATTTAGAAATTTTATGTCCTTTTAGGATTAACGTGACAATATATTCAAAACAATGAAATTTTGAGGTACCTACTGTTAGTGGCCTCAAACTTCCGCACAGGTTTGTGGTAAGTGCTGCAAAAAAAAACTACAACATTAACAACAAACTATTCAAGCTTTTAAGGAAGTATTTTTGCAACATGTTTTATGCAACAAAAAGAAACTCTGTATTCTTTAGTATATCATATAGTGTGTCGAGGGTAGTAATATACATACACAAATTTAAAGTAGCCAAAGTATTTTAAGTTCTTTATTTTTCTTTTTATGTTGTATTGCTTAACGTATTTCTATTTTATTTTTTTTTTGTTTGTTTTTTAAAAACACACTTTATACTTTCCATATTTTTCTTTCATTAAGATATGTATGTGTATTTGTAATCGTAGTTCTTGAGAAAATAAAGTGTAACGTAACAAAAGAGATTTTAAATTAAAAAGTTTACACACTTTTCTTGCATGTAGGATTGTAGATTATTTTTAATTTGTTGTTAAATACTTGAAGAAAAATAAAGTTTATTTTCGCAATTAGGATAATGATTGCAGTATATTTTTGTCAACATCTTATTAATCAACTTATCGTCAGTCCTTAACACAGTTAAAAGGTGCAATAAAAAACTAGTTTTTACATTCGAGATATTGAAAATTTCTTATTTTAAAATTAAACAGAAAATTAAAATAGCACACACTTAATCCTTTAAAATTGAGCGATTTAAAAAATTTTAAACACATCAAAAACTATGTTGTTTGTGGTATTATTTTGTAACAGAGAAGTCTACATGGTCTGAGCAGTTTTAAATAGTTATGGCTGTTATACTAATTTACCTAAATTGTAAATTTAATCTTTAACATCAAAAAATAAAATAAGGAAGTGAAGCCCATAGTCAACAATCATATGTATTCGTGGTTCAACTTTTTCATTTCTAAATTTTTTTCGGAACCTGGTGTGTTTTTTTTTAAATTTTGATGGCAAAAAATTTATGAAAAAAAAAGTATTAGATATTTAGGATGCATAAGAAATCAAAGATCCCTACCTTTATCCTGGCATATATAATCCCAGTAAGGTTTTTTGGTGGGTCATTATGTTACTTAACATTTTTTTTAATGAAAAACAAAAGAAACTCAATGCTTACAAAAAAGAAAGGAACATAAAAAAGCAAAAAAAATAATAGAACGTAACAAATTTAAAGAGCAAATATAAAGGAAAATGGTGGATTAGTGCAATATAGAATGGACATAGATCATTGTTCCATCCTGAACATAACATTTTTTCCAAATTTATTATCATTAGCCTTTGGTGGATTCATTATATGCTGCCACCCACAATCACCACCTGCAGCAACAGCAGTACCAAGTGCGTACTGAAGTGTCTAGGCAACATCATCATCAGATTTTTGGCTATAAATGTTTGAGTCGCGTATATTTTCTCTTTCAGTTTGTTTATCTGCACTTTATCTGATTATTCTCTAAAATAATTTCTACCATATCCTTCTTTGACAGTCTTTTTCAAGCCATCTGCAGAAACAAAAAACTAAACTTGTGTTTGTATTGGGATATTAAATCGCACTCGAGAATCTTATTGGAACAATAAAAACTTTTTGACTCTCTAAACAAAAATTTAATATTTTTTCATGTTATATTTAAAAGTCATAATTTTGTTAGAAAAAATTACAACATTTAGCAAGAATTTTATAATTAGAAAAGGTTATTTAAGACTTGCGTAGCCGAATATAGTATTATCATTTGTTTCTGTACATATTGATACGTGAAAAAAATTAAAACTAATAATTTTTATTAGGTTGTAATATCTATTTTGATTTTAATTTATTCAGATTGGACTGTAATCCTTTTTGCAAAATAAACAAGTAGCGCTGTGCAAAATCTTATTACCCCTCACCACGTGTATGTATATAATAAGAAGTGTATGCATGATTCTTTTATGATACAAATTTTGGCCCGTTTAGTTTTCTCGCCTACATCCTTGCAGATTCTTGTCCAATTAGTCCGACTTTTTTCTAACATGTCTATAGTTTATCCAAAAGCTGAAAAAAGTTAATCTTTTTTGTGCAAAAAAAAAAAAAGTTTGCCATTTTTTGCCCACATCTCAGCCAGTTATTGATAAATATCGCCAGTTCCTTATACCAATTTTTTAGGAATATTTTAAAAAATTTGATACCACATAAAATTTTTGATAACCTACGAAAACTTGATTTCAACCAACACGCGGACAGACGGACATAGCTACATAAATCGATTTCCCTATGAGGATCCATAATAGATGTACTTCATTGTGTCGCAAATGAGTATTGTAGAAATTACAAATGGAATGACAAACCTATAAATGCCCTTGACACATGTGTGAAGGGTATAAATATGAAGCAAACATTTAGAGAATTTTAAGTTTTACAAAAAAAAAAACCTAAAATTGTTAAATTAAATTAAATTGTTTTAACTTTTTCTGTAATTTAACTTCAATAAATATTTTTTGAAATGCTCTCCTACAGTTATAAGGCTATAGAGTTTAAATTGTTTTGCAGACTGTTGACTTAACACTTCTTCTGCTTCCGTTTAATTTTAGTTTTATACAAATTATTTATTTATCAACAAACTCCGTAGCAAACAAGTTACCAACTAAATACCCCATTAAATATTATATAAAATGTACGTATAACTCTTGCTGCCGCTGAATATCATACAAAAAAATATATTTATTTTTAAATAAACTTTGTTGCACATTAGCATTTCCTTCTGTGACTTAGAATATAGACTTAAAATTATAAACTTTATGAACAATAATTTTAAAATCATATTGTATTACAAATCTTTATATTCTCTTTGAAGGTGTTATTTGAGTAAGTTTGTGATTTTCTTGAGACTTTTTTTTGAGTTTGCTGACCTTTTAATATCATGAATATGTTAGAAATTTTAAAATGAACTTGTTAAAGTGTTAAAATGTTATAAATGTTTTTTTAATTTCATTGTAGGATATTTTTCTGTAAAAATGTTGACGGGGTCAGTGCGCGTTTAAATTATGTTTATTTTATAATATTCTCTTTGTTGCATTTGTTTGCCTTAACTCCTTGACTTTTACATTATATTTGCTATACATTTTTTACTTGCTTTTTTATAAACATTTATTGCACCTTTTTCGAGTGGTTAAAGTTGTTGAATTTTTTGTTTTATTAAAACTTTTGCATGTTTTTTAATTTTTCTGCTACAGGTATTTTTTTTTCTATATGATTTAAGTGCTTTGATTAAATAAAATGTAATTTTCTGAATTCTTAAATAACTGTAAATTGTAAAAAAAAAAAAATTTATTTTTTTAACCAGTCTATTACCAACTGGAACTTACTCCTTGTTGTCTGTCGGTAGCTTTTTTTAACTTTCTTTTAATAAAAACTCAGTGCAACATTACACAAGCTTAACAGCGATTACCAAAGATTGTGTCTTGCATTACAAAAAAGTATTTTCTTAATGTTTGTATATTTAAAAGACATTATATTTGTAGTCTGTCTGTTGGCAAATATATTAAAAATGTTATTTCATTGCTAGAACATCACTTTGTTTGATTACTGTTTTTTTATTCCTTCGGAATACAACAAACTGCTAGTCATTACTTTAGAAAGATTTAAAGGGAAAAACTCTTACTTCCAACTTACTTTATTTATTACACATATAAAATTATACTTCGTATAGCTTAAATCCCAAATGTGTAAGAAAATATTTTAAATTTGTTATTGCTATTTCAAACAAACAAAATAAATATATAAAAAATAAAATAAAATAAAGAAAAAACAAAACGATTTTGCCTTTTAAGCACGTTTTAACTGCAGTTCAGTAAAATTGTATGACATGAAATAAATACAAAAGTGCTAATGGATGTCATTTTATAGACATACATATATTTTAACTATGTAATGCGAAAATTTAATATAAAAAATCCCTAAAGGGATTTGTCGAGTTTAACCCTGCAATCTTATCTAGTGCTCAATAATATCTTAGAAATTTTAAGCACTTTTCTAGTGAAGTATTTAATTGCAAATTTGTGTTTTCTATTATTTTTTAAATTTACTTAGGATTTCTTCAAATTAAAGATCTTACATCAAAATAAAAGTGATGTGGAATGTGTTATCAAACTTTTTACAAATAACGCCTGGAGTCTATATTACTATTTGTTTATTTTTTGGATTTTTTATAATACATTTTTCACTTAAAAACAAATTTTCAATAAATGTTTTATTTATTTTTTAATTTTTAAAAAATTGCTTCTTGGAATATTTATTTTGTTTTATATTTTCCCATGACTTATAATCATTTTATTGGTATTTGTTCTCTTAAAATTTACTACGAATTTCCGGTATTATATTGATCACCATCTAACTTTAGTTTGTTTTGTTTCAAGAAAAATGCTCAAGACAGTTCACTCTTACAACAGGCTATCAAAACTAATTCGTCTTCACATAGATTGAAAAAACTCAATAAATGTTAAAATAAGCTTTTTTCGTTTTATTTCACATCTTTTTAGCCTAATCACATAAAAGCTTAACGACTTTATAAATAGTTTGTACACAGACAGTTATCAGACTTGGTTAGCAGATGGGATTCCACTTTAAAATGATAGACATGCAGGCGAATTCGCAGGCAGATGCCATAAGTAAAAAATTGTAATGTATTATTTGAGAGAAAAAATTTGACCAGTAGGGGATTCTTCCAAGAAAACAATGTTGGAAAAAAGCATTTCTCTCAGCTGGTGGCAAAACTTGATTTTTCAAAATATTCTTTCTTGAAATTATCATAATTTAAAGAACTCAAGCCAAAGTATAAGAAATTTAAAATTTATTAAAAAAGTTGATCTAAAAAAACATTTTTCACATAAATTACTTTTTTTATAATTTTTCTTTAATTTTCGAGTTTTCTAAATGTTTTTTTTTCTGAAGCAATTTTTAGCTTAATTGTTATTGTTTAGTTCAGATTTTTTAACTGTCACATAAAAAGAATGTTGTTTCAACCATTCCTAGTACTTTTTTGAAGGATGGTGTAGTGCAAACAAAGACTAACCCAGCAATAATTAACGCTTGTGTAGAATCAATTTTGTTAAGGAGGCAAAATCGCAGAATCACTTGAAACTGCGCACTTTTAGCGCCCTTATAGGAGAAGTAGCTTAAATTTGTGTTGCCATGGAAAAAGTTAATGTAAATTAAATACAAACACATTTCAGTAAAAATCATATTTATTTTCTGCCGGAAAAGTTCGTGCACATTGTTTTTATAACTGCATATTTGCCATTAAACATTTTTTGTACGTTTTAGCTGCCTTATACATATATCAAACTACGTTTTTACTTTTTTATAATTGTATTGCTGTTCCTACATAATTTTATATTTACATAAAGTGCAAACTATACTACTAATCAAAGGAATTAAATTTATTATTACAAAAAAAAAAATTAAATTATTTAAGGTGCAGAAAACACCTGCACACTATAAAAGAAACATTATTTTTATTTGTGTATATATCCTTAAATAATTAAGCCTGTAGACTTTGAAAAGAACGCGTTCGTAAACTGTACTACACTATTCAATACACAGAATAAAATACACAAAGTAAAAACCAATATATTAATAATATGTGATGAAATATTGTGCACCCCCATTTAGGCACATTGCGTGCATACAGTAGCGTGAGATTTAGCACCTTAAACAAATCATATTCATATGTAAATTATGTGCAAAAAGATAAAATTTATTAACGTATTAACGTTATACATAACGGTTAAGTATTTTGAAAACTGATATTTATATAAACATAAAACACACATGTACAGAAAATAAATTTAGAACAATATGAAATTTTATTTGCGGTTTTAGCTGTAATCACATAAAATAAATGAATTGTGATTACTCCTATACTCTTGTGCTAAATATTTTGTAATTTAAAAATCCCGCCCGGTTTTTTATTTTAACACAAATTTTCTACAATTTAAAAAAAAGGAAGAATATAAACTATGCCAGCCCTATGAAAACCTGTCTATTTAGCATAAAAGAGTATAAGGGACAACTCATAATATTTAAAAATATAAGGTTCTTACTAGCAGCAAACTAAAAACAATTTACTATCTTTATTCACTTGTATATGACATAATTCTATAAAACGTAAAAAACCTTTTAAAACTTTTGCCCTAAAAGAAAAAATTTAAAAAGTTTATTTAATAAAGAATTTGGTAAAGATTCTATACATAAATAAGATATGCTGCCAGCAAATTTAAAAAGTTGATTTTGTTTTTGGCTAAATCTAAAGATGCATTTCAATCGTGCTTTTGCCATATAGCAGTAGACTTTCAAATCATTTCTTAAGGTATTAAAATATATTGTATGTTAAAGTAAATCTGTGAATTAGAATATTTACCAACCAAAGAAACATTTAAAAGCTTTCTTAATCAAATGCTTGTCTTATGTAAAGGAAAAATAAAAGATAAACGAGGAGATCCATAACAAAACGCAAGAATTCCACTTTTCAAGTTTTTCGTATTTTTGACTGAATCAAATTCTACATTTTATTGCGTTTCGTTATGAACCTCCTCAAATTAAAGGTGCATATCTATGTTTTATACTGTTTAGTTAAGAGCTTTTTAGACATAAGAAATTTTAAGTGGTTACAATTGGAAGAACAATTTTGTTTTAAGATTGAAAAAAAACTCTGTTTTTATTCCTTTTCAGCCTGTTTATTTTCTAGGATATATCTATTTATTTCGTTTTCAGATTTAAAAGTAAAATATTTTATAAATTCCTGTAAAAAAATGATATTATTTCCTAACTTGTGTTGTTCTTGCATCCTTTTTCCAATTGGCTACGTAGGAAATAACGTAAAATACAATATTATTTTGCTTTAAAGATAGAAATATAATAAACTTAGTAATTAATACCAAAAGGAAGCAGAATATAAAAAAATAATAATAATATTAAATGTGAAATGCATCTAATAACAGCAACTAATGCGACTTTAATATAGAGTATTCATATCATGACATCTACTTTAGCTCAAAACTCCCGGCAGTCGTATTTCTATGATGAGCACTCTAATGAAATATATAGTATTAGCAATGAAACAATGAGATTCCATTACACTGTAAAATTGTGTGTGTTTATGCTGAAAGGTATAATGCTAAAGATGACGAGCGAAAAGACATCGTACATTTCTTACATTCATTCATCCAAGCATCCATCCAACTATTCACCCGTAGCAGGCATGCACGTTAGTTTCAGTATATAATGTAAGATGAAGTTAAATGTAAGACCAAGTTGAAGGGAGAACTGCATGCTTAATGCGAAATGAGAGTTCATTAGTTAAAGTGTAGTGTTCATAACAGCAGGAAGTAGCATTTAGTAAAAAGGAAGAAGGCAACAAAAAGAAACGAAAAAAAAAGTAAAAAGGGCGTTGTAGAAAGGCAGTTAAAATGAAATTTTATAACATGAAGATAAGTATAATAGTACTTAATTTTAACAGATTTTTTTTGTCGTATTTCATTTCTATTTTTTTTTTTTTTTATATAAATGAGTGACAAGGGTATATATGTACGTATTATTTATATATATATTTATATATATTTATATATGTACGTCTAAGTCAGTCAATCCGTTTTTAATTACAACAATATTAATTAACGACCCTACTATATACGAGTATATGTACATTTAAAATCCTTTTAAAGACAAATGTTCGTTTGTCCTTGTGTTGGTTAAAATACATTTTTGTCAACATTTGCAGACCTCCTAAGGACACGTATAATCATTTTTCAGGTATTTTAAAAAGGGATTTTTTCGTATTTCTATTGAAGCACACATTTAACAACAACAAAATAAATGATTGTGGTCATATATATACAGCTTACAAGTACTATTTAATTCATAGAGTGTATTTAGAACCAGCACAGCCGAGCACAGCATTTAATTTTCTCTTATTTTATGTTTCAGTCTTTTTGGTTGGCTGTTTTTCAACTTTATTTTTTCTCCTAATTGCAATAAATGTGTTTTTCTATCGTTTGTAAAATTTTCTATTTTCTAGACTAATGAGTTTAAATATTAAATTTTTGTGAACTTGTGTTAGAAGGAACCAAGTGTTTAATTACCATATGAAAAATGTTGAGAAAAGTTTTTCGATATAAACTCTAAATTAATTACTATTAATTGAGTTATAACTAACTAGGTCGGTAACAAAACAACTCGTGCTAAATGTGATCATAATATTATTTGGTTGAACAATATTTTGAAATATATTTAACATATATTAAACAGTATTTAAGAGAAACAATTTTCTGTGATTGAATGAAAAATTTTAACTTAACAAAAGATAATGGCCCGTATTCATAGTTATGAACTAAAGTCGGTTCTTTTTAAAAATGACTTTTAACTAAAAATCTATTGTTAACTCTTTTGCTATTATAATCAGAAATAAAGAATGTTTTAAATTAAACCAGCTTTAAATGGGTAAGTCATCAAATCGTAAAATGTTTTCATAGAAATTGTAACAAAATATGAGCAAGTGGGAACTCTACTCAGCTGATTTTGTATAATGTTGACGAATGAAACAAAAAAGAACAAAACAGAAATGCCAAAAAAATTTAAATATTTTTGTTTATTGAAAAGAAAAAAAAATTAAAAACCAGTATTTAAAGGTCTTGTTGCCCTTTTTAAGTTAATTTTATTTATATAAAAAAATGGGGAAGCAATGTAAGCTGCATTTTTTTTTTTTCGAAAAACTGATTGTTTTGTGTTTTAGGTAAGTTGAAAACAGCTTTAGCTATTTTTAAATTTAAAGTCGGCTTTTCCGTTAAAAGTATGTTTTAACTTGCCTATAGTATACAAAAAGTATAATTTTTTCAAACGTATACTTTATAACTCTTTAAGTATACTTTGTTTACGACTATGATTAGGGGCCAATCTTTCTAAGCATTTTATAATTATAATATTTTTTTAATCTATTTTTAGTCACTGAAATATAAGAGATATGGAATAAATAGCGTAAAAATAAAAACCGCAGCATTAAAAAATCTAAAGTAAACCAATTGCTTAAAATATGTTTCCTTACCGCAAGATAAATGTTTTTTGGTTAACGGTTTTACACTATTCCCAAACATATTGTTAATTTTATTTTCTTCAAGCATTTTTTTTACATAATTTATTTAACAATGTTTTGTTTTATAGAAAAGCAAATTATAGAAAAAGAATGTAAAAATATTTATCCCTTTTCAGTAAAATATTCTGCTTTAAAAATAAATGGTTAAAGGAAAATATAGTTTAAAATCCTTTGGTTTTATATCGGGTAGACAAAGTGTTTCTTGTAATTTCTTTGTAAATTAAAAAAAAAAAATCATTCATTAATAAAAAGTTCAGAGTCTGCGTGAACTTTAAAATATTTACTTACAGTTGATTATCGATTAAATTGCTAACAAAAACAACAATAAAATATTATTTTTATTTTTTTGCGAAATGGAAATAAACTTTTTGTTTTCTCTTCACATCTCTTACCACCCTGCCACTGTTGCTGTTAAAAAGATCATTAGATTTGTAACAAAAGCGTTAATGTGGCAGAAAAACGTTTTCAATAATGATGTTTATCTATTGTTATAAACGAATAAATAGTGTTTATTTTGGTTTTCTCTCATACTACCTCTATAAAGTTCTGTTTCTTTTAAATAATGTTGAACACTGCAAACAATCTCGTATTTCAACTACATATTTATCTCTTAAACAGTGTTAAGTTAAGAAACTTTTTTGTAAAACAAGCTTTGTGTTGTTTTTGTTTTGGCATAAAATGAAGAATTTATCTTAATTGCCATCAATATAGTGTAGTGTGTTAAACGAAAACGATACATTAAAAAAAGAAGAAAAAACAAACAAATAACATTAAGAAATCGGTTTTGCCTAAACATGTTATACCCTTCACAATCATATACAAAGCTTATTCCTGAGCTTTAATGGCGATTGGGATACTAGACTCAGGACGAATATTTGTGAAATCTTCTACCACTTTAATCAAAATAAAGAGGGCTTGTTATTAAAAATTCAAGTAAGATTTAGCAAATTTAATAGAAATGTATTAAAAAATTGCAGCCTGCAGAAAATGATACAGAAAATGATCAGAATCACGCTATTGGACTATAACTTTTTAATGTCTTGACAGCAATATACACTTACCTTCAATGAAAGTGTAGGGTTCAGATATATAATAAACAAACAGTTAAATTTTGCTTTTGCATTACATATACATATATATGCACATACATTTATGTATGTATATCCATACAAGTAAAAGAGATCCTATAAATAAATGTATAATGGAATACTCTTATCGATTTGGTCTTTTTTTTTGTTTTTCTTTAACATAACTTTATTTTTATTGATTTTGTTAAGAGGAAGAATATTAAAGTAAGAATAATATGAAAATATATTTATTCAATACTGTTGTTATATGTAACAACTGTGCTAAAAAGGTTTTATTTTGTTTTTACCGAAATAAAATGTTTTTTTTTGTATAATTGATCTGCAGGAGACCTTGTAACGTTCTTAACTCTAACCTTGCTGACAAGGGTACCCCGGTACCCAAGCGAATTTTAAGGACAAATATCTCTTAAGCAACAAAAGATATAAAGAGCTTTTTCAAGTAATCACTTTGTTTGGATTTTTATCTTTTTAAGCTTTCATTATTTTCTGGGTTAGCTAAGGAGCAACCGAAAGTCAAATAGTCCTTATTTTCCTGATAAGGGTATCTGGGTATCTGGGTACCTGTATATAAGTTAAAACCTTTTTTGATAGAATTAATTAACAAAGTACACACACAACAAATTTGTATTTTACATTATAATAACAGTCTTGGAAATTCCCGAACTACAAATCAAACCATTGTATTGGTATTCAAACCGTGACAGAAAAATTAACGTACACGGGTACCTGGGTACTCTTATCAGGAGTCTACGTAGAAAAATTGTGTCAGTACGGTTAGGGATTAATCTAATTTTCTACGGTTCTGTTTATCTGCCGTTCTATGGAAAATATTCCATGCTTATTGCAGGAAGTCAAAATAGGTGTTTGCAATATTCAGGTATTACAAATTTCATTGTTCTAAGCCGTAGCAGGCTTTGGACACTCAAGTTACTCTGCTAGTGTCAAAAACTAGATAGATATGACAGTTAAGTAATGAAATTAAAAAATATTTAAATTATTAAGAATTTGTTACTTTTAATAAATTTTTCTTTTTAACTTAGTTTCAAAATTATTACTTTTAAATCACAAACAAATTTGTAAGTTATAAAAAAAGAATAAAAAATTTAATAATTTATAAAAAAGCAAAAAAATACAAATAAATTTTTCATTAACAAAATGTTTCTCTTTTTATAATGAGTTGTTTATATTCTTCATTTGTTGTTAAACTTTTTTGTTAAATTAAAATATTGAAAAAAAAATTTGTTGGTTTAAATTACTTTTAAAATTGTAAAAAATAAAAATTCAATATTTTTTTAAAATTTAAAATCAAGAAAAGCAAAATACATACATAACAATTAATAAGCAAGTTTGAGCCTGAAATTCAATTTATTGCATAACATCAATAAAAATATCTAAAATTTTATAATTTTGGCAAAAAACAACTTAATGATAAAACCTGTGCTCCAAATTTGACACGCTTCGCTATTTTTGCGAACCAGTAAGAAAAGAGAAACAAACAAAACAAAGCAAACCTTGTTTATTATACCGTAAGAAAATAATTTGTTGAAGAAATAAAAAAACCCAAAAAAGGGATAATAATTAAAAAAACACCCTTAAGAAAGTCCGGCCAGACGAAAATCTCCTTTGATATAATTTTTTATTTTGGTTTCTTTTTGTATAATGACACAAAAAAGGAAACATGAATTAAATTAAATAGAAATATATGCAGGCTGCCAGTTTATTCAATATTTTTCTTTTAATTTTAATTTTAAAGGAAAAATGTCCATTAGGTATAAGCCAAATAAAACAAAATAAATTGTCTGGAAACTTTTAAATCTAAAACAATAAATAAAATGTAAAATAGACAAAGAAGTCTAAAAGACTAAAAATTTTTTTTTTTTATATTAAAATTGATAAAGACTTGTTAGTTAGAGCCTGAAAAATGCTTACTGCCTTCGTATGTCCACTTTTTTATATAATAAGGGAGGTTAAAAATCTGCTATTTTGCATACGCTCTGAATGTTTAAAATTTTAATGCTTATAAGGTGGCCACATATATAATTTGTTTAACACTTAAATCCAGTAAATACATGTCAATGTATATAAAAAAATATTTTTTATAGAGTTTGATTTAAAAGTAAACGATCAAGCTAGTTAGGTGGTTTTTGTTGCATTAAATATTGGCTTCCAATCACTTAAATATTTCTGGCTTTTCATCATCATCAGAAAATAAGCTCTACTAACCAAAAAAGAAAAAAGTTATTGTATCCAATTGCAAGAGTATTATGGTCAGTAAATATATTTCTAAAACCTTCCTTAAATAGAAATTAATTGTAACTCTAACATTGATGCTATTTAATTTATTCTGACAGTATCTAAAACATTAATTAAATGCTTAAAAAACGTAACTTCAAAGTTTTACATACCCAACATGAACATAATATTTTTTTTTTCCATTGATAAGAACTCACCTGTAAAAAAAGAAAGAAAATTAGTTTAAATTTAACATTCTACTTAGTATCTATTTAATTTTTAAGTATATGTATGTACATCCTTAAAAGCTAGTTTCCTTTAATTTATTCAGCAAAATAATATAAAAACCCCGTACACGGTAAAATATCCAGACAAATAAAGTTTTGTGTTAATTGCGGTTTACCACTCATTCGTAGGTGTTTCTGTAAACTTTATTTTGGACAACGGCATCCAAAAAGTTTACACATACACAAAAAATACGACATGAAATTAAGAACTTCTAAAAAGAAACACAAAATCACTTTGTAGAAATGTAGACACTATGTCTGGTCGGTGTAACAACTTATAGCATAACGAAAAAAAAAAACAGTCTGAATGAGGATGTATTTTTAACAGTGTTTAACATTATATAACATCTATATATATAAAGGTATGTTACAAAAGTTTAAATACAAATATTAATGGAAGAAGAGTTTTATGAAATTCAGATATGTATGTTGTGCACATTTGGCCAGTGTAGACACACTTGAGATCATTATACTCACTGGTAATTTATTTCCACAGACATAAAAGTTCATCCGTTTTTTGTTTTTTGTTTTTTTAAAGTAAAAAACAGAAACCCCAGACCAAAAAAACCTTACAAAAGTTTTATCCCAAAAATAAAAAAAAAGTTTAAAATAAAAAAACGAATACAAAAAAGTATAGCTTTTGGTATATTAAAAACTAAAAATAAGTGTGAATGAACAGCAGCATACAAGTTTAAGGATGCATTTTATGTGACGATAGCCAATATTATCAAACAAGATTTTTTGGCAATTACACGCCCACATATGTACTTACTTATACACACACTGGCAAACTTTTTTTGTGCATACACTTTCAAATAGAGTTGTATACATACATTAGAAACATTTGTATATGTTTAAGCGATACGAATTTTGAAACTGTCAATCAGGGTAAAAAACGAGACCAAGGGTTTTATATTTATTTAAAAAATAATTAAATATTTTATTAATAAAATTTTTCGAAAGTTCCCAAATATTTTTAAAAATATTTTCTTAAAATTTCTACAAATTAATCAAAGTAAAATTCAAATTCACTAATGAAGCAAATAGCTGGTTAAAAATCTCATAGCTTTTCTTTTTAACAACAAAGATAAGCAAGAGATGGCATTTAAAAAAATAAAATTACCATCGTATAGGACGGCAATAAAAGAAAACATATTGTCTTTCAAAACAACAGCCAATAATATAACATATACTGTGGCCCTAACCTTTTGCGGTTACAGTGAAAATGATTATTTCATATATGTATAGACGTTGTGTTACCTAATGAACGTCCCTATCCGACGTGAACTACATGAAAATAAAAAGCTTAAAAGAAGCTAAGCAATATCGACAAATGGATAGATCTTACATATAGTTTCAAAAGAGATTTAAGTGCGTGGAACAATTACTTGTAAATAAAATGACAGGAACTATTTAAATAAAACCAGCGCTATTCGAGTTTTAGTAAAATAATCGAAAGGACTTAATTTTTTCGATTAAAAAGATTTTGATTCCAAAAATATTTGTAATAAAAATATACATTTTAATTACGTTTTATAATACTTACGTTAAGTAAATTATAATAAATTTATGAAAAGGATCTTCACTTTGAAGGTTGTTGTCAAAAATACTGTAACTGAAATAATTTCATGTAATACAAAATTCTATGTCAATGGCAAATCTTTATTAATTAAAAATTAAATTAAAACCTTTGGCCAAATATTAAAAATATTTCTGTTAACTAAATATTTTATTTATTAAAGAAACATTTTTTTAAATAATTTTGCTATCTAGAGAAAGTTCCTTTTTATAACAAAGTTTCCAAAAATATTTTCTTCAAAGTATTAAGAAAAAAAAATATATGTAAAAATACCTAAACTGTTCTTTAACTTCAAAAAATTCGTTGCTGAGTTTTTTATTTAAGAAAAATGTCTGATAAATTTTTTTTAGAACAAAAAAACTGCACATGCGGTCCCATCAAGGATTTGTTTTTTGTTCTTCAGTTTGGCTTACTATTCTGTACTTATCTGGTAAGTAAAAAAAAAACACGAAATAAAAAATACACACAAAAGTAAATGCTTTTTTCCTTTTTAAAGATAAGAATAAAATAAAAAATATAGAAAGTCAAGAAAAATGGGCTGGAAAACAAAAATTAAGACAACATTGCAAAGTTACGATTTATTTTGTCTAATGTCTTGTAATCTTAAACCGTCTAAGAACACTATAGCTGCATAAAAAAAAGCAAACTGAAATAAAACGTAAGGACGTGGGATATATTTCAAGAAAAATGTCTTGAAAATGCCCGCGTACACTTGCTTACACGAAAAAATTCAAAGCAAAAAAAATGGAAAGATAAACTGTCTGTGGAAATAAGTGGAAATCCATTTGTTAAAAAGTGACAACATTTAAAAAAAAAACGTAGACTTAAGATATTTTTTTCCAATGACCCCTGTGTTAAATGGGAGGAAACTATAGAGTGGAAAAAAAGCATTTGAAATAAACACAGATAAATTTTACATTCTTGTTTAAAACAAGCGTTAATTGCGTTGAGTTGAACAAATGGATGGATATTGTCTGTTTAATTCTGTGCACTGGCCTTTTTTCCACAATTTTCATTTTTCAAGTTCTTAGCCACACAAACAAAAAAGCAGCACGCATATGCTGTAGATTTTAAATGCCAGCGCTAGAAGTTTTATTGTACATTTCCGTGTGTCTACCCCTACGGGGGGTGAAGCAATTATGAGTCGGTAGACGTGCTGAGTTGAAGGTAATTTATGTTATTCAACGCACGTGACTTTTATTTATTAAAAACTTTTATATATTTTGGCGTTTTTAATTTTTTTTTTTCTTCTTTGTGAATTAATTTTTCCCACATTTCTCTTTTTGCCATCAGCGATCAAAATACAAAGACCCAAAAACAGCAGATGTACGAATTTATATTTTACCATAAAATGTGCATTAAACAGCTAATTAAGTTTTTGATTATTTAAATTAATGTCACTATGAATATAAAATTAAGCCAACAATTTTGTTACGAATATTTTAATTATTTTTATACCCTACACCACTATACCCGTTATGGGTATTATGCGTGTCTGCTGATATGTCGAAAGATCCGCTAATGTGTTTAAGTCCGGTTATTATTTTTGTTATTATTATTATTATTTTTGTTATTATTATTATTATTATTATTATTATTGTTATTATTATTATTATTATTATTATTATTATTATTATTATTATTATTATTATTATTATTATTATTATTATAGTTATTATTATTATTATTACAATTATTATTTTTATTATTATTTCTATTTACTTTGATAAAAGGGGATTGATATAAAGTAAAGTAAAATTTTTATCAGAGCCCTAAATAATCCTGCAAATATTTTTGTAAACCAAACATGGTAATGAACCAAACATGGTAAAATTACGTTTGGTTATTGTTTTAACCTAACTTTTTTTACATCTGATATTGCGTTGCTTCATTTTTAAATGATTTTTTTTACTTTTTTTTCGGTAACATTTTAAGTACTATTAGTTTATCGTTGAAGTAGGGCCCAGTCACTTTTTAATAAGCAGCATCTGGTTAATGTAGCCACGGCCTTAACATTTTAGGTAATATGTATACGTTTAGTGGACAAGTGAGCTAACCACTAAAGCTACTACACCTTGTGTAAGTATTTTTTGTAGATTATGTTGGATTTAATATTTTAATTAAATTTTTTTTTAGGACAGAAATAAAAAAATTATTTATTACCTAAGGCACAATGTTTGTATTAAAGGTTCTTGCTTTACATGTATTACATAATTTTAGAAATTCTGTCAATATTAGCAGTAAAACATTTGTTGTTGTGTTATTCTTCACTATAAAATATGTAAATTTTAAATAACTTATTTTAAAAGGAAGAAACTCGCATGTTGCTTTTCCTTACTGGCATTGTTCAAATGGCACAGTAGTTTCTGGTATGATTAAAGTTATTTCGATTAACTAAAAGGCATAGACAAAAGAGTAGTGCACCATAAAAATATTTTTAGATAAGTTAAAACTTTGTTGTTTAATTTTAAATCAATACTTTAATTTAATACGAACCATACGTGAATGGCAATATTTTTTTAAAAGTAAGTTTTCAAAGTGGTAACGATTCAAAATTCAAACACAATACGATAAGTGTTATTGATTGGTCACATACATATATGTACATACATACACAAATATGTATAACAGTATCTGTATTTAAAAAAAAATAATTCCAGCTGGTAACTGCTGTGCCCTACCATATATACATATATACGTATATGCGTACATATGTTCAACATGCGTATGAATAATCTTGTATCACTTATGCGTTTCAAATAAAAAAAAAATATTAAGAACAACACTTTATCACTTTAAGTTTTATTTAGCACAACAGCTGAATTTATAATTAATGAGCAAATCATATATTATAATTTTGTTAAGAAAAAAAAAGAAAAATAAAAATAAATAAAGAATA
>NDXZ01016897.1:36586-47124 GCA_003055125.1 Paykullia maculata
GGGTATAATAAATAAAGAATAAAGAAAGCAGTTATCCTGCTTCATTCAAATGAATATAACAAAAATGTTTCGTTTTTTCTTAAATTTAAATAATAAAATACACAGCTACAACAACAGCAGTACATAATGAAAACTTCATACTAACCCAAGGCTGAGAATTACACCAAGACAACACTTCCGTATTACCGCCGTCTTTATTACCATCAACAGAGTAAAAAAGTTTAAAAACAAAAAATACCACAAAGTGTCACATTGTATTAATTACATTTTCTCCTTTTTTTCTTTTTTTTCTGTCTCCCGAAGTAAAAACACAAAATGTAAATTAGTTTAGAAAACAACAAAACAATGAAATGCAGTAGAAAAGTAAACAAAATAGCCCATTTATTATTCTTTGTTTCTCAACATGAGAAAGAGAATAAATATGTTAAATAAAGCTTTAAAAGAAAATAAATGGAAAAAACTGGAGTAGGGGGGTTTTTTTTTTGCAAAAGAACTTCACTTTACTCTCAGCAAACATGTAGACCACTTGAGTAGCAAACAAATAACAATTAGATACAAACAAACGTATATATTTAACCAAAGGAAAAAACAACAACAACTACTTACAGCTGATGCACATCATTTTAAACAATTTATGTATGTAAACATTCATAATTCATGTTTGCTTTATTAACTGATAATAATATTTTAAATAGCAAGAAGAAATAAAGAAACAAAAAAATAATGCAACAATACCAGCATAAACATGAAAATGTATATAGATTTTTATCATAGGAAATTGTATCGGAGTTACTAAAAATCAGTGACAATTTGTATTATTATTGCACCTGACGCAGTTCTCAGAAGGAAAAATGACACGAGTTACCTCAAAAACTATACCCATTTAATGCAGCTGTCTTTAATATGACTGCTTATGCATTTTTGATTTGCGGCTAAGGCTTCAGATGTGTAGAATATAAAAGAAGTGAAAATTCTTTAACCAACTTAAATTTACTAGCCTTAATTTTTTGGTTTAAGCATTTTCAAAATAGATCTTCGCTTGTATGTTACTTTAGTTGTCTATTTAAAAGTTGATGTTAGTGTATTGTGGTACTTAGTTCTTAACCACACAGAAGCACAATATTAAAACAAAGAAGTTTTTTCGTCTGGTGATGCCAAAAAAAAAAAACTTATTAGACATATGACCTAACCACAACATACTATAAGTTCTTTCTGAATTGAAAATGTAACAGCAGAAACAAAAACATTTTTTCACTTAACAAACCTGCAACGTTACAAAATAACATTGAAATAATATTAGTTGCAGTGCTTTGAGTTTACACAATTCTTTTACTTTCAGTACAATGGTATATTGAAAATAGTTTGAATAGCTGTTTGAATAGGAAATGTTAACATTAAACAGCTTTTAAAAAGTTTTTAAATGCATTGACGCGCCAAAAAGAACAAAATATATAACGAAAATTATGAAGTAGTTCAAGTATGGATTTGAGCGTTAATACAAGAATTCCTGTCATATCGGCTGAGGTCACTTTTAATGATTTTACTAAAAATTTTTAAATATTACAATGATTTAATTACTTACATACATTTTTATAAAGAGTATTTTTTTTTTTGAAAAATAGTTTTGAAATGAGGATTTAAAAAAAGTTTCGCTATTCAATTTACAAGACAAGAAAAAGTTAGAAAACTTAAGCAAAAGTTTTTATTTTTTGTTTTTTGTTTTAATAAAACGTGAGTAAAATAAATTTGTTTTGATTAATTTAATATATCGGTTTGACTTTATATACTTTATATTACAAATTAAATTATTAAACACTAACTTCTAGTAAGTTTGCTTTTTCGTACAATTCATAAATTTTAAAAAGATAATTTTACTGTTTTTTATTCTTTGCATTATAAATATAAGGGGCTTTATTTCATAGTTTCTATACTTTTAAAATGTGTCTCTAAAGTACTTTAGTTTAGCCGTCAACAATTTTAACTTTTTAACTAAGATTGGTTGCTAAGTGAATTTTTTTCTTAAACAATAATCAGATATTTTGTTTGAGGTAAAACATGTTGAAAAATTCTCTACAAAATGTGTATACAACAACAATCTGATATTCTTTATATACAGCCATAATTTTTCTTCTCTGCGTTATTTTCCTTAATTTGATGCAATTTGCAAAAAAAATATGTTTCAAGTTATTTTCCCTTTGATTTCCCAATAGTAAATATAATACCTTTGGATTGTCTGCTTCTCTGCCTGTCAAGGGAGGAGTAAATAAGAACATTTCCGTTAGTATTTTTATATTTATTTCCGCAGAGTGTAAAATGCACTCTTGCATTTTTACTAAAATAAATAAGAAATAAAAATGCATGACATGATTAATGTGTCTGCTCTTAGAATTAACATCAACATTAGCGAAAACCACCGCAATAAATAAACTGGCACTAGACTATTAAATAACTCAAAAAACTTCCTTATGAGTAATTGCATGTCGAGTAATTTTTACTCACAGGATATCTAATGATTATTAGATGAAAACAGAGTTGCAACAATAAGTGGAGAAATAAGAAAAACAAATTCCTAAATCGCAGGGGACAGTAGAAAATTGCAACCAAGTATTTTTTACTTTTTATTCTGTTTTGCTTTCCGTTGATGCTTTCTTTCGTTTTATATAAAATCTTTAAATTTAAGCACAATTGTTACTTGACAGAAAAAACAACAAATTGCATACAGAATTTAAAAGCTTTTGCTTTTGTTCATACGTATGAAAAAGAAAGGAAGTTTTAACACATATTTTTATTTCTCTCTTAGTGTGCAAAATTTAAAGGTTGTCAATTAGTTTTTTTTTTAATATGTTCATTAAACTTTTTATTTTTTTATTTTAATATATTTTCTTTGCGAAGATATACAAGACAAAGTCTTCTTAATGAAACTTTTTGTAAAGTATTAATCAATGTTTTGTAAATTCTGCATATCGTTAGAATTTCGAAAGCAGAATTCGTATAAGACATAGGTTTATAGGCTTTACATGATTCTAGAAGAAGGGTATAAAAGTGATAGGAAAGTATCCGCAAATAAATAAAGTGATATTTATGAATAACATTCAAAATATTGTAATTTTAGAAAAGTTTACAAATTTAAAAAATATATAAATAAAAAAATTTATAAAAAAATTTTATTTAAATAAAACATTAACACAAACAAAATAAATGCCCGTTTATAGAAATTTCTTAAAAGTTGTGTTTAAAAAAAGATGTAAACTTGTGAAATTTCTTCGTTAAAAACTTAAACTTGTATAGAAAGTTATGTAAAAAATACAATATTTTGAAAGTTTCTATAAATGAAAAATTTTCCTAGCGATCGCATTGTTCTCAGTTAAAAAAACTCTTTCTCACAAAGTAAATTTTAACACAAAAACTTTGCACATTAAATTTATTTGATTATTATGTGATAGGATTATCTCAAATTTTTTAAATTAAAAATAATAAGAAAATATGTTTTAAATATCACTAGCAAGAATTTTAAAAATTGCTATAAATATATAAAGTTTCTTAAATTCCATGCATCATCTTGGTTTTTTGTCCTACTTCTAGTTTTTTAATGCCCGAAATCAGAACAATTTACAAATACTTTTCTTGACACATTTACATTAGTACTTGTGTTGTAAATTTGTGTGCCAATACTATTTAGCTGTTATTTTACTACCACAGAACCAACTAAAAACAACGGCATGAATAATAAAAAAAGAAAACAATAGTTAAAATCCACATACAAGAGAAAACATCATTAGATGCGTAACGTATGAGTTTCAATCCGCTGGTCCCTTCTTATCATTTCATCAAGATTTGTTACACTTTTGTAAAGGGGGTAAACGTAGAAGAGAATTTCAAACTTTTTTGTATCGTTTTCCTGTATTAAAGTTAATAAGAGTTTATGTGTCTATTTTCTGTTGTAGTTTTTCAAAAGTAGATCAGGAAGTCAAAAGAATTTTTCTAGATGAAATTTTAATTAATTTTTTTGTTACTAATTTTTTTGTCTCTTATTCGCTCTATCTACTGATGTTAAAATTGTTAGTTAAATATTTAAACAGAGTTTTACTGCGTTAAGAGAATAAAAACGGTTTCAAAACTTAAATTAAGCACTATATTGGTTTACAAATTATGTAAAAAAAAATTTAATTGTATAAGATGACATAAAGAAAAAAATATCATAAAACAACTCGTACATCGGGCAACAAATATTATTATTTCTTTTAAAATTGATTATTTGTTTCGTTACCTCTCAAAAAACGGCGACAAATTTAATCAAACTGCAAAAATTTAAAAAACTCAATACTTTGATATGTTTTTTTTTCTTTTAACTTTTGATTGCAAAAATGTGCTAAAACACTAACAAAACCACCAGTTTCCTAACTGGTGGTTTTGTTGTTTGGCAAACTAATGATTTTGCATTCATACAATATTTGAGAAATAAATTGTAAATTAAAAATTAATATAACATTTTTTTTTAATTTGTATGGTTTGCTGCTAGTTTCAAGCTGCTTCATTTTACTGGTGCTTGTACCAGATCATCAGTAGACTATGAAATTATTACTTGAAAAAATTTAAAAATGTTGTATGCACATACCAGAATTCAAACAAATTGAATGAGAATTCTGACAAACCAAAAAAAATATTCAACAATTTCTTCAAGAAACCAACAAACAATTTTTCATATAAATGTGTTTTGTTTTTCTTTTTCCCTTAGACAGCTTGAAACTAACAACAAACCATACAAATTTAAACAATAATGTCAATACGAAAAATAAATATTTACTTGTAATTTTTTTTAAAGTATAACAAAAAGTCCTGTTGTTTCTTGCTTTAAATCGTAAGAAATATGTAGTAGAATGATTTGTTTATACGAAAAAAAAAATAATGGGGGCTTAAAAGTCACAGTTCCAAAAAAAGGTTTCAAGTCTTAAATGAAAAACATTTTTAAAATAGGAATATTTTATTTTAATAAAAATTTGTTAAAAACCTTCACTCAAAAGAAATTTTTTTTTAATTAAAAACAAATTTCCTGCCAAGTGCTTATACTAAAACATATTCAAATTTGTCTACTTGTCTTTAGCTTTAAACAAAGGTAAAATTTATTGCAAATTTTTTAAAATTTTTGCAAACATCCAATTGAACAAAAATTTTCAAATAAATAGAAAATAAATATTAAAACAAAATGTAATACTTAAAAAATGATAAAATTACCTTGCAACAAAAAAAAATTAAAGAATTTTGTTTTGAATTTTATATAGTTTTCAACAATAAATATTTAAAATTCTTCGCAAAACCAATTTGTTAAAAATTTTATAAAATTAAAAAAATTGTATATTTTCTATGAAGAGAAACATTTTTTTTTAAATGTATAAAGTAGAAACTATAATAATAAAACTCACCAAAATTGCGATTTTTCAATCCAGCAGTCAAGAAAATAATTGAAATCTACAAAATTCAATGCCAAATGACCTTCGTATATCCAAATATGTGTATTTGTCAGTGGTTTATACATCGAAACTTAATGTTAAGTTCATAGCAGGAAAATGTAAAAACCTCAAACAAGTATAATAACAACGAAGAAATCGGTATTTAAATCCTATATATGTATGTTCTCTAGGCAGTAAATAGTAAAAATAGAAAAAGCAAGCAAAACCCCAAAAATATACTCAGTTGTTCAACAACTGAACGAGTTCATAGAATGAAGTATTTTATTAACAGAATAATTGATCTGTTTTAAAAATTTGTAAGAATTGCATGACATTACGTTTTAATTTTTAAAGAATATTCTAAACTACAGTTTTGAAATAAGTTTAATTTGATTTAACTAAGCTTAAATTTGAAAAACTCTTTCTGCTTTAATAGAAATTAGAAAGAATTAAAAATTTTTGCAGGAATAGAAAAAAAAAATAAATGAAATAAAAACTAATTACTTATGACAGTAACTGTCGCCGTAAATTAAGTTAATAAATTTAAACGGAGTATATTACATAGTCAAGTTAATAGGATAATACTTTTATTGATAAATTAGGGTAGTCCCATTTACTTTACTATAAATATCTTTCCAGTATAATCCATATTTGATATAAACGACAATTTTTTCTAAATAATATAATTTAAAAAAATATTTAATGAATCTAAAAATAAATAAAAATCCAATTCATACCCGAGACTTTTTTTTTGGGACATTACTACTTAATACATATAAAACTAAAATGTTTTACGAAGTCATGTGTGTACCGAGATTTATAAACACCCTATAAATAACATGCGGTTAATGTTGCCTTATTAACCCACCAAATGACACAAATATTAATTTCCTAGCAAATGTGATAAGAGAATCTCCCTGTTCAAAGACAAAAACAGTAAAAAAAATGTCCAAAATACATAGCACACTATATGCACATACATACACACATAGAAATCATACTTAACACATTTTTATTATGTGTTCGTTATATTTTTATCGCGAAATTCTTTCATATAAAAGTCTAATGAAATTGTATTGTTATATATATTTACACATTTTGTTTCAATGATGGTATTTGGTTCAATAAATGAAATTGAATTCAAATGTAATGACGTGTATCGCATACGTATAAACTAGTATAAGTGAAATTACAAAAAAAGCGTAAAGACTAAATTGTTGGAGATTTCAGTTATAAAAATCAAAATAAATGCATGTTTAAATCGTGCATGTTCTTTTTAACGTGGTTCAATTTAAAAGTATTAAAAAAACAATATTTGGCCTTTATTCAGGAAAAACATTTTTTTGCAAGCCCCAAAAAAAATGCCAATTGTTGGAAATATAAAAAGAAATTTAAGGACAGCTTTAAGACCATTTATCAAGTTTAAGCATTTTCTTTAGATATTAAAAGGTCCCATCTAAAAGTAATTATATTAGGTTTGGCAATACCATACCTGATTTTCCAAAAACAATATTAATAGTAATAAAAATAATAATAACTTTACTTTTGCATTGTCATGTGTTTGGCAATCGTGTGTGTGTATAAAACTGTTAAAGTTAAAAAAGTATATTAAAAAAAGAAAAATGCAATAACATGAAAAAAAACCTAAAGACAGTTATAAAAGAAACAATTTCGTAAATGGTACAAGCACCAAACAGATGAAACAAGCACTCACATACATATAAAGTAAAAAATTAAACATAAAAAAGTATACAGACAACAGAATGTTACGCTCAGAATGAACAAAAATGTCAACAATCTATTAACACGGAATGTATGCCAGGGGAAGAGCAACTAGAAAAGTAAAAACTATCTGCGAATCAGAGTGTGAGTACAGATGTGTTAAAATGTAGGATATTAACCATCATGAACATCACCATCATCACTGTGGTAGTTGATTTTTTTGTTGGGTTTTATATTCATGTATATTTGGCTATGTAAACGTACATATAAGTTGTAGCAATTGTTAGTACTCCAGAATATATTAAGCACTTCTTCACAACGTAACATACATATTAGCAAATAACAACAACATCAACTTATATGTATGAAACAGCAGAAAAAAGTAGTCAAGTAATAACGTATGCGTTTAGGGCGAATCAGGACACGAATATCCCTAAAAAATCGCAAAAGCACAGAAAATCTTTAAAGAGTAAAAAAAATACATTGAAATAAACATTTTTTATAATATTCTAATGACAAAAAGGTTTAAAATTTTGAACGTTATGATGGATATTATAAATAAATATCCCTCTAATGCTTTATACACCCTATAAAATCCTAAAAAACATTTTTCTAAAAAATATTTAAATAAACAAATATTTTATGTTACAGACCGTTCGACAAAACAAATTTAGTTTAACGTTCTGTAGCTTTTAAGATGTGAAAAACACAAAGAAACATGCTTTAGAATCTGTGCAGGAGAAAAAATACTCCTAGAAAAAATAAATATAAAAAATAAAATACAAAATGACATGCATAATGAAATTGATGTCATTAAATAGCTAAGACATTTATATACTAAAAGACAAAAACGCAAATACATACATAATGATAATAAAAGAAACAACAACACAAATATACTCTTAGCAGCTGACATACATAAATTTGCAACACTTTAACTGGCTACAAGACAGACTCTATTAACTAATTTACCCCTCCATCTTCTTACAATACGACAAAAGCAACAAAAGAGGGATACAACAGGAAAAAAACATCGTCATTTTTAGCTATTGTGAGAAAAAAGGGTATGAAAGCTGAGTAGGTGGATTCAGCATTAATTTAGTCATATGTGTAAATTATATGGTAGCAATTACATAGAGTTATGTCCTCATGTAATTAAAACTTAACACTTACAAGGGTGTTGCGGAAATGCTTTTATAAACAGCTTGCTTAATTCGTATTTTTTTGATGCTACAAGTTTTACATTCTGTTTTTCAGTGTAAAGAAATATTTTAATTTAGGAAGGGTGGAAAAGATAAAAAGATCTAACGCTAAAACAACTGTAAATGTGGTTTATGTACATTAGAGGACAGTGTTTTGGTACAAGCTGGTGTTTTTTTATGGATTCTTTCCTTATTATTTTCATAATTTTACTTCAACGGTGTCTTTAGTGCTATCGTGAAAGAAAAAATGTATGCTTTTAAAATCAAAAGCCACAACATTAGATACTTTTGCCAAAATAACTTCACTATTTTATATTAGAAACATATAAAAAATCTTTTAAAAATCCTTTAAAATCTTTTATTACACTGAGTTGCCATAACATATTAGGCATTGCTACAGGTAACTTTTTTAGTTGAAAGGTTTTATGAAAATGTAAACGTAATCAACTGGTTATATTGATTTTTTTTATATGATGACCAACTGTTTTAAGTGCTCTTATCAATTAAAATTAAAAACATTTGCATGCAAACGCTGCTCTTATTGGGCTTTATTGAAAAAATATAAGTTATAAGTTAACAAAATCCTCCTAATCGAGGTTGTTTGTGACAAGTAGGTTAAAATTTTCTTAATCTGTTTAGGTAAGTTTCGCAAGAGTCTTAGAGAAATTGACAACGGTGTTTATGCTACACAGTGTTCAATTAATTTTGCAAGATGCGTAGCCAACAAAAACTTTTACTACCATATAATGAGGTAAACTGCTAATAGACTGAATCTTCTTACTTAAAATAAGAAAATTTGTTATGTCATTACTTCAATGTCATAAAATAAATATCAACTATAATTAACTAAAGCAGCCTTTAAGAATGAAAGAAGTCATTACTTTTAAAATATTTTATAACTTCTTGCCTTAAAACTACAATTTCAAATTGATTGTATAAGCTTTCAGAACCTGTGTTCAAAGTGTTCAAAAAACAAATCAATATTTAATTAAAAATTTATAAAATGGATTGTTTGTATGGTTAATACATATTACAGTAAGAAAACGTGTTAAAAATATACATTTTAATTAATATAAAATTTAGCATAAAACAAAATAAAAATCCGAAGGAGTATAATCAATATTTTAATAATCATACGCCCCGTTGTTTTAATGACGCCTTTGCATATTAAAAATTTTTGGAAATTTTGTGTTTTTCTTTTACAAACTACACATAAATTATTTAGGAAATAAAAGATATTTAAAAAAACTAAACGATCTTACACTTACTCCTTTATTATTTCTTACTAACTAATAATATAAAAACCAAATAAAAGGTTTTGTTAGTTTTATTTATTTTTATCATTTATCGTACTCAATTAGCAGTGCGGCTATTTGTTGGATAATAAGCAAAAAACTTTAACGGATATTTAACAATATAATTTTGTTTAAAACTTTGCCTTTTTTTATATATAATTTCTAAATTAATAGTCGCATTTATGTTAAAGTTTTAAATTAGATAAAATATAAGTAAAATACATGAATATTTAAATAAAAATATACTTTAAAGTTTGCTTACTTATTTAAAAACTTGTTCCGAAATTTGTGAAACGTGAAAAAAAATTCAGAATGGTAGAAGAAAACCCCCTGTCGCTGCGGCAAGTATTAAGCAGGTTGTAAATCTGACTGATTTATATGTTGACATATTGGGTTTTTGTTTTCCTCGATTTCTTTTTTTATTTAAGCTTTAATCCTGTGTGTCTTCTCTGTCATGTAGAAAGGCAATGTTTGTGTTTCTCAATAATAAAATGCAAAAATCTGTATTCATCACTTTTACTTACAAATACAGAATACATAAGCCACCCATATCTTAAATATTTTCCAAAGTTTTATGGTTATTCTGACTTTTATCGTTGTTTTAAGTTGTGCTGTTTGTCAGTTTGTTTATATATTTTTTTCTCACTTTTTTAAAGGATTTGGTTTTTTGTTAACAAAAAGATTGATGATACTTCTTCAATATGATGATGGCATAATTGAAATCATTTGACTTAAAAAATAGTTGACAATTTTTTACCTTGGTTATGGTTTCTTTTTACGTCCAATGACCATCAGGAATTATCTAATGCAATCGAAGAATATAATTTACCATTAAATCTATATGATTTATGTAAATAAATTGCACTTTGTTA
>NDXZ01016899.1:274-13428 GCA_003055125.1 Paykullia maculata
AAAAAAAAAAAAAAAAAAATATTGTTTTGTTTGTTTTTTACACAAATATGATTATGTATATTTGTGGGTAAGACATGTCAATTGGGGAAAAAAAACAAAAAAAAGACATTTTTTTTACACAAAAATTATTATATTTGTGTGTTTTGAAAAAAAATTACTTATGTATATACACACATAGATACACGTAGTGAAGGGTATGTAAGATTCGGCATAGCCGAATATAGCGCTCTTACTTGTTTTTTAACTTTGTTTGTCATTGGGTTTAAAAATTAAATTTTATCAAATTTTCTTAAATAATTGCCAGAGACGATATACGAGTACATACATACATATGTATGTAAATACTTACATACATACATATGTATAGTTTTTAATGATTTTCGATCTGTTTCTTGTTTGTGAATAAACAAACATTACTCTTCCAAACACCACAAACGCAACAGAAACAAAACAAACAGAAACGAAACAGCAAAAACCAAACTTCTAACGATAAAAAACATGAAATGGTTTTGAAAATTAACTTAAAACTTGGGGCAAATGATAGCACTCTTAATCGATCGAAAACAAAAAATTCTAATTAAAATTCCTTTACCAAATGCAAAGAAAACTCAAAACGAACAAAATTTCCTTATCTTCAAAAATATCTGGGAGCCCTGGTAAAATTATAAAATGAAGAGTAAGGGATGGCCCTTGGTACGGGAACACACACAACAAAATTGTTGAAGTTTTTTTTAATAAAAAAATATTATAGTTTGTATTGTGAGTGGAAAAGCACACTTGAAATATAATTAAGATGTGGTTAAAAGTAATAATTTCAAAAATAACACTGCTTTAGTAAAATACATGTACATACATATGTATGTATGTATATATATATATATGTATATATGTACAAATGTATGTACATATGTGCTTGAAAAGCGACCGACCGTAGTCTTTAGATAAGCGGTCGGCGAAATCAGAGCGCGGCGCCTTTTTGTTTTCTCTTTTATTGCGACGTAAACTCATGTTTTGCAGAGAAATAAAAAAACATAAATCAGTCTAGCTTGAGCATTCAAAATGTGGGTCGTGTTCGCTTGTTTTTTTTTTAATCAGTGTTGCCAGGTTAAACAATTCTTCTCTATAAGATTGTGATACAAAAGCTACAAAATATGTTTCATGAGAATTTTCATATTTCAAAATATTTATTTTCAGAAAATTTTTTTTGGCAAACCCGACTGTTTGGGTCTTGTCAAAAAACCGTTAGGTTTTAGTACTAATACATGCTTAGTTTTTTTTTAACGTAATGTTAAAGAAAAACGATAAATCTTTTCAATTATTTTATATTTGATACGTTTATTATATTATATGCATGTATGCACATATAGTATGTAAGAATATAGTAGTCATGCCAACACTACTACACTAAGTCGGCATTCATGTATAAAAAAGTACTCCTTTTTTTTATCGAAAGTGCCATAGCATTGATTAGGTCATACTAGATTTTTAATTAAATTAAAATTAATACAAAGTAAAGCAGTTAAGTAGAACATTTTTATATTAATTTATCATACAGAGTTATTTATGTTCTGTAGTATTACAAGGTTCTGATATGTTAAATAATGATGCCTATTTTTAAACATATCGTCTCTGAGCGTATTCAAATTTTTTTTAGAAGTCTGGTTGAAATATGATATGATATGTATATTCATACATATGTATGTATATGTATACGAGTTTCCATGTAAAAATTTCCTTAGTTATGGTATTCGTATTAATGATCACAAATAATCGTTACAATTTAGATGATGCTCGTCCAAAAATGTGTTTTAATCTTTCACCACCGCCACGACCACCAAACACCATATTTTCATCTGACTTAGCTTTGGATTCCAAATATATTAAAAACCACCCAAGCGTACCTTTTACCAACTATCATTTTCATAATTACAACATTAACAACAACACCTTTAATAAAGGCCGGGACAATATGCAGGAGCAAGAAGATATCGAAACCATTAACGACTCTCAAACTAACGAAGAAACGTCCTCTGATTATAAGCAATGGTTGCATGCTATGAAATTAGTTGCAAGATTACCAGGTGGTATACCACCTGAATTTCGGCGTAAGGTATTGTATATGAGTATAAGTATGTATACTTACATGTATGTATGTATATGTAAATGTTTGTAAATACTATGCAAAGAAATACGTTAATAATCATATTTTCAAGTTGTGGCTTTCACTGGCCGATAAATATTTAAAATCAAAAAACGTTGATTGGACTGAAGAGGAGAATAAATGCTTTTGTGAAGAATGGCGAGAAGATGACGAAGAATTGGGAATTCAAATTGTTAAGGTATGTATATGTACATATGTATGTATGTATGTATGTATGTATGTATGTATGTGTGTATGTACTAGGAATAGGCAAATGCCAACAAAATATATTAATATTTTTTATATCGATATTTTTATCAATATCGGACTCGGTCCATCGTAAATTTAAAAAACACCAACTTTACATGTACATATGTACGGTTTACAAACACTGTAGAAATTTATTTCAACCAGTATTCATCAGATACTGACATCTGTTTAATATATTCGTGGTACTGCCAGTAACGTTTTCAGAAGACACCGAGGAAGCATGACAAATTAAATATCCAAGGATGACTTCAGAAAGACCCGGCGTGTACATACATACATATGTTTGTAGCTTGACATGGTTAATGCTTTGTTAAAAATACGTTAAAAACGAAACAATGTAATCGAAACATAAGCCATAAGATATGCACAAAAGAACAGCTGACGCTACATTCTTATGTATATCGAAATTTGTTTTAAAAATATCGATATATTGATGTTTTAAATCATTTGCGAGTATTTTGGGATTAAAGTTTTAATGAATAAAAAAATTATTTCAGGATTTACATCGCACTGGATCTACTCTGTGCACTGGGCCGGCAGGTGATTTAAATCAAGCTAAACTTAAAAAAATTCTTTTGGGATATGCCCGATACAATCCTGAAGTTGGATATTGCCAGGTTGAATATTTAATAAGTTTGAATTATTGCTTAATGATGATTGTTTTGGTCGGTATTTTGGACATACATTTTCGTTAATTTTCTATTTTGTAGGGTTTTAACATGTTGGGTGCACTTATTCTACAAGCTATGGACAAAGATGAATCCGAATCAATTAAGGTTATGATCTATCTAGTCGAGGGGATATTACCGTCTGGCTACTTTTGTGGATCTATGGGTGGGCTACAGGCTGATATGGCAGTTTTTCGAGAATTAATGCAAACCAAACTGCCGCGCTTGGCTAAACATCTGCAAAAGTTACAAGGTCCAATCGAAAATGCCTACGAGCCACCATTAACGAACGTATTTACAATGCAATGGTTTTTGACAATGTTCTGCACATGTTTACCAATGAGTTGTGTTTTGCGGGTTTGGGACTTAGTTCTTATTGAAGGAAGTGATGTGCTTTTACGAACTGCCCTTGCACTCTGGAGCTTACTCGAAAAGTAAGTGTTTTCAAATATTGAAATGCTCATACACGTACATAAGTATGTATGTACATACATATATATTTATATATTTACGCATACACATACTTTGGCATATAATTTTAGGAGAGTGCTAAGCGCACGCAGTGCTGACGATTTTTATGGTAAAATGGGCTCGTTTTCAAGTGAACTTTTAAATGGACATTTAATTGATTCGAACGGTTTGATCGAAAAAATTGTTCAGTTAGGACCAATTGCGGATATACAGAAGTTGCGTGACAAACATCTATATAATATTGCTCCAATTCAAAATCAACAAGGACTGCAGTAACTATATAGAGCTAACATTTATAGTACAGAACATTTTTGAATGTATTTTTTTTAGATTTTACTATGATGACGATGAACCTGATATAGATGAGAATTCGCGTTTAGCTGTTGCTACTGTTTGGGGAATTCAATGGGGCCGTAGAGGTTCACAAGGGCAAACAAATAATAATGTTTTAAAGCAAGCAACAGAAAATAAGGATCGCATTGCCCTAGACATTTCCCTTTTAAAGAAGCAGTACGATAGACTTCGCGAAAGGCAGAAACAAGCACATATAATAATAACTACTGCTTGCTCGACTACTCCTCGACAGAACACAGCATCAAATATAGCATCTGCACCGTTGCCTGTAAACCAACTTCTTTCTGGACGTACAGCTATAACTACAAATAAGGGACAACGTAGTGGACCTCTTTCAGGCTCAATACCACCGGCAAGAAAACCTTCACTGCCTGCGGTTCTTCATGACAAACCATTGGAGAAGAAACTTAGACGAGGAGAAACGTTGCATTGGCGAGATACCAGAGATAATAGGGAAAGACGTGATAGCTTAAGTTGGAAGGAAATAAAAGCTGAACGCGCAGCAATAATTTCTTCTGGAAGCGTCGATGGACTGAAATCGCAAAAAATCCGCTCAGCTAAACTAAGAAAAAGCGATTCATCTTCTTATAGCGAGGAGAGTGATGACAACGATGCTGCCGTAAAAGATGCCTCCAGCACAGACACAAGCCTTTGTGATGAAGAATTTCAACCGTTAACAAGTGGTCTTAAGCACCAACCAAACCCAAATCAAAACCCTTTAAGTAAAATATGTTATAAACCAAAAAAGAATGTACTTAAGCAACGAAATCAAGCAACAGATCTTAAGAAAAGTTCGCAAAAGATAAGACCAAAGTCATGGACTCCTACAAACAGCGAGATTCCATTTACGCTAATGACCACAGACTCTCCAAACAATAGTGCTGATGAAAATCCTGATCTAGTCTTTCGTAAAATAATTGACAACAATGTATTAAAAGAGATGGAAGGCAGTGCAATAAAATTGGAAAAAACAACTACTGATCAAAGCAAAATGTTTATTTGGAAAACACAAATATGTTCACCTACTGTTGATGAGTTGATTATGCCGAATATAAACTCTTCTATACAAGCCGACTTTGAAAACTCAACAAAAATTAGTCAAGTAAGTTCAATATCACCTCTTGTAAGACAAGTAGCATCTTCAATAAAATCGAATACCGTAAGTACTGAAGAAAATATCCTTTTTATGGATTCAACAACTTCTATGGAAGATAGAGACGACAAACAAGATGAAGTCAAAACGTTTGATATCAGTAGTGAAGGAGTGACTAACGAATATTTTGAAAGAGTCAATAGCTCAGAGCGTCCTACGAAACTTGATTTATTATACTCATTTAACGAGAATGAATTTGTCGAAACAGAGGAGAAATCAAATCTCTGTGCTAATGATAAAGACTTAACCGATTCTAAAAATATTTCATGTACAGACCTTCTCGTAGACTACTCAGAGAAATCTTCAACAGCCTGTATTGAAGAAGCTAAAACTGAAATATCAACAACATTTCAGTCGGATAACACTACAGCCCCAATATCCATTAACAACGAATATACCACTATGATAAACAAACAATTTTCAAAAAATCCAAAAGGAAGTGCCGAAAAACGAAAAGATCCTAGGCGCCATACTATAACTAGATCTTCAACAATGGATATTGAAAAGAGATATCAAGCACTTGAAAAACGTTTAAGCATGGAAATTTGTTCAAAATATAAACGGTTATCAACTGAAAATTATTCTTATACAGATACTCAGGATAGCTTCAGCTCAAGTTCTAATGCAACTTATAACATAGAAATTGATCCAATAAAAACCTTTATTGATAATGGAACACTGAAGAAAGTAAATGAAATTTTTCTCGATAGAAAAATACCATCAATTGCTGATCTAGAGGTACGATTCAAGAACATACAACAGGAAATAGTAAGTGATCGAAAAGAAGTTAAAACGTCACCTTGTGACTCGGAAAGTACAGAAAATCAATTGCATATGAAAACATCTGAAAGTGATAATAGTCTAGAAACTACCTGCAATGACAAGAAACATGGTAATGCTAGAAAACAGGATGATTACAGTGAAAGCAATGAAAATACAGCAGGAGAAGACATTCTAAGTGCGCATTTAGATGTTGAAAAAAATCTTTCACAATCTATTGAAATTAAAGAAGAAAAAACTAAACAAAATACCAATGACTTACAAAGTACAGTTGATCATGATTTCAAAAGCACAACTTCTGAGGCAAATCACATACAAAATAAAAAGGAGCCACCTGACGAAAATGATGATATTGATGCAAATGATGTTGTTAACAAAGGTATTTCTAACATAATTGAGACGAATATAAACAGTTTGGAGTCAGAAGGAGCTAAAGAGTTCTCAATAAAAAAAAATATTCAATCATCTCCGATTAAATTGGTTGAAGAGTCAATTAAAATTAAACATGAAGATAAAAAAAGTAAATCAAATCAAACAGCACCTCCATCTACAGAAGAATTAGAAAAGCGATTTAGTGCCCTGGAGGAACAAATAAACCTCAGTAAAAATAAATTGTGTGATCGTAATTTTAATAACACAACTTCAAAGACAAATCATGTAAAAGTTAAAAAAGAGCAAACCTACGCAAATGTGGATACAAGTGATACTGCTAATATCGATAGTTCTACCACATCAGTAGCGTTAACAAAAATATCAAGTAATGAACTTGACACAAATGAAAAAAGTCTGAAAGGATCCGAAAGAATTCCAAAAGAACGCAAAAGAGTACATAGTATCAATGGAGTTGAAACGTCAATTAAAGAAAATCTAAAAGATAATAAAATAAAATCTAATCGGGCATCGCTTCCATCTACAGAAGAACTAGAAAAACGATTCAGTGCTTTGGAAGAACAGATTAACTCCGGTAAGAATGAATCGTGCGAAATACGCAAAAATATTCAATGTGAAAATCAGAATAACTCTACAACAACATCCCAATACACTAATAAACATGAAGTAAATTCATCAAAAAAATACCATGAATCGGTTGAAATGAGTATGAAAACTCATTCTAGCAAAGCAGAAGCTTTAACTACTGATATAGTGAATAAATGTACATTATCAGATATTACAACTGATTTAACTAAATTCGATCAAATATCCGAAAATAATACAAAACGGCGACTATCAGCACCCCCTTCTACCAAAGACCTAGAGAAAAGATATGAGGTTTTTACACGACGAATGAGCTCGCGAAATTTTGGGACAAAAGATGGATTTTCCGACAATCCTCATCAGACAATAAATAGAGAAGATAGTTCTCTTTCTTTTCATTCTACCAGCAAACGTTTACCACCATCAACAGAAAATCTAGAAGAACGTTTTGAAAAACTTCGTACTGAAAATAAAGCAAAAAGCTCGTATATTAATCTTAAACTACCTTCTACGGAAAATTTAGAAGAGCTGCAAAATAAAAACGATCATATAATGGAAATAAAAAAGTCTCCCGATATCAAAACCAAAATTAGCTCACCTGTGGGAAAAGAATGGCCCGCATCTAGTGAAAATAATACAGAAACGAAATTCGATGAAAAAATTGAAAGTATCAACTCAGTGATTAATAAACCTTCAATTAAAAATGGTAAAACTAAAGACAATATAGGTGAAAGCGCTCATGTTTTAGCAAGTCCTAAAATGAAGAAAGATATAGCAAAAGAAGAGCGAGCAGAGGTAAATTTAACCAAGAATGCAAATCAAATGAAAACTAGACTCATTGAGGAACTTCAGGCTAAAATAAAAAAACATTCGATAAATGCTGAGATAGACAATAGTATTCAACAGAAAATGGCACTTCTTGAGGAGATTAAAATGAAAACAAAACATTTGCCAAATGTATTTTTAAAGCCAACACAAATTTCTTCTACCCAGCAGCAACCTGTACAAAGCTCTCTTTTGCCCAATCAAAGTTTAAATGATGAAACCTTGGAATCACATGCGACTTCCGCTTATCGCAAGTCGGAAAAATACGAACCTAGGACTTCTGCAAATCGAAAAATGGTTCGTCGTTTTTCCGATCTACCCTCAAGAGCTGACCTTGAGAATCGTTTGCTGTTCTTGGAGGAACAATTAGGCAAAACGTTATGCATGCAACGTCGTTCAAGTGATTCCGAAGTATCATCGAAACATCGTTCTCAACATACTACAACAATTAAGTGTGCACCACTTAACGAAAATCTAGAGCACCGTGTCCAAGAATTAGAAAACCGTTTAAAAGATAGTAAAAAATGTTTAATGAATATAGAGTACAAAAATGTCAATGACAAACACGTTAAGGACCCTGATATAGAATTTGCACAACATGAATTGGCCACAAATACTGTTGATACAACTGGAAAAGAACTAGTTCGATATTCTTCCTATGGTGAAGTTGCAGATATTGAAAATCAAAATCCAATAAATATTAGCATTAACATTCAAATGACTCTCAATAAAGACGATATTAGCAATAAAAGTAATTTAGATGTCATAAAAACTGAAGATCTAGACAGACGTTTACAATATTTGGAGCAACAACTGACAGTTGATGCTAAAGGAAGTAATATGGAAGAACAAAAGTCTAATATCAGCTTACTAAAAAAAGCTACACTAAATGAAACGAGTTGCGATCAAACGGAAGAAGCAATTAAAATTAACGATTTGAAAAAAGTAGCACTAAAAGATTCACACAAAATTTGCCAACACGTTGGCGAAAATACAGACTCTGCTGAAACCGTTGAAAATAGTCAAAAGGGAAGAAGCATGGAAAAGATTAAACATGAGGAAATTATTTCGCAAGCAAAAAAATGTAAAGAAATCGAAAGTAATGTAATTTACCAGCAAACAGAGAGCAATAAACTAAAAGAGCCAGAAATATATGGCGAACACAGAGAAGAATTTCAAGAAACAACTCTGTTGAGACAAGAAAGTAAACGAATAGAAAATAACACTTCGGAAATTCAAAATAGTAAAGAAATTAAGGAGATTCACTTAACTAAGTCCAAAGATAACTCTAATAGAGTAGTTTCTCCAACAGAAATTACACAAAACAGTTTGAAAAAAAGTAGTAAAGGTTCTACAAATACAAATACTCCTCAACCCGAAATTCAAGATAGAAAAATGTATGATATTGAAAAACAGCGAGTTGAATGCAAAACATACTCTGTGCCGCAACTGAATAGCATTACTGAATCTAAAACTTGTGCATCGAAGAGGGAAGAAGATGTTAATAAACAAGATCCGAAATCTGAAATAAAAAATAAGTTAGAAATTGAGAAAAATAACAATTCAACAGATACTTTTAATATTGATTCATCTACAAAATGTGTACCATTAGAAGTTAACAAACAAACTTTAGTTTTATTATTAGATAATGAACCTAAAGCAGTTAAGGTTCGTAGACTTACCAGGGCAAATACTCAGGAACTGGAGGATCTTTTCCAAGCTCTTGAAAAACAGCTAAGTGATCGAGAACAAGGTAGGAAAAAATACGGAAATGGAGACAAAACACAGTGTGACGATAATAGCATAAATGATTTTAAGACAACGATGGCGATGTCAGATTTAGCTAAAGAAATAGAAGCCTTTTCGAAAAGTGAACCAGATAAAATTGAACATAAGGATATGCCCGAACAAATAAAGCAAAAAAAAGAGAAAGAAGAATTTGATTGGGGAAATGATCCTATTAAATATCACCTTAAAAAACGAACTGTATATTTGCCATCAACTAAGGAACTTGAGGCAAGGTTTCGGTCATTAGAGCGACAAATAAAGCTTCTGGAAGATATAGAAAAAATCGATGTGGAGCAGCGATTAATAGAAATAGAGCGTAAAATTAAATTACAATATTCATTGTCTAATGAAAAAGACCTAAACAAGTTTCTAGAGCTGTGCGAAGGAAAAGATGTTGAAGAAGTCGTACCATCAATTGAGAAACATCAAGAAGAAGAAGTTCAACAGAAAGTTGCAATTAAGCATACATCTCCAAATCGGCTAACAGAACAAACACCAACAACTGGAAATCTTGAATATCGTTATCGCTCACTCGATTTAAAAAAGTCAAAATCAAAACAAACCCTTAAGAAACAACCCATACATCCTTTAGAGATGCTTCTTGACCCAAGCCCAGATAACAGCGACATACCGACAACCGGAGAGCTGGAACACCGTATACGTGTCATGGAGGGACACCTAACTACTTCTTCTCGTTCACAATCTCCTTCCGCTAAACGCCAAAATAAAACTAAATCAAATACGAATATTCTTGAAACAATGACAGCAAGTCCTACAGAGCGTGAACTCCCAACTGCAGAAGAACTGGAAGCACGTTTAGAGGCATTAGAAAGAGATCAGAGTTTTGATTTAAAAATGCAAAAAGACTTTCAACAATTCAATCAGAAGCTTAAAAATGTTTTTTCGCCTTCCTTGTCTTTTAATGAATTTAAACCGTCAACAAAATCATGCGAATCAGCTCTCAAACAATCAGTTACCGTAAATACTGCTAGTCCTAAAACAATTCGATTTCAGAAGGAAGAACCTCAAGCTTCGACTATGAAGGAAAATAAATCTTCAACAGTTAGCATTAAGAGTGGTACTAAGTTATCTCATCCATACGCAACAGCTTATGAGGACCTTGGGACCATGGGGATTCGTTTATTAAAGGTAAAACTATCTTAATTTTATTATTTACCTATAAACTTAAGTCAAATAACCAATTGCAGGAAACTTCCCCACTTCGTCGAAAGGGAACACACACTGGCGTTCCCCTGCACACTGGAGAAAATATAAATGATCAACTAACATCCATTCAAAATAGTATTAAGTCTATTGATAGTCTTTGCGAAGAAAAGCCTTATCGAAAAGAAAGGTGCCAGCAATATATTGATGCTTTATTTTCGGATTCTACATATTTTGCTCACAAAAAATCTTCCCTCGAAGATCTTACTTCTCGTAATATGAGTCGATCAACATCGCGTGAAATCGGGCCAGCCATACGTATCTCAGATCATAGTGTGGCCCTTTCACGTTCAACGGGGTCAGCAGATTCAATACGGTCATCAAGCCCCTTAAGATCATCTAGCCCGCTTAAGTACCGTTCTAACAGGGATCTTAGACGTGAGCCATCTCCTAGACGCCGACGTGACGAAGATCGCGAAGAGCATGAAAGTAGGGTAAGACGTGATATGCCAAATAATATTAATTATAGTCATAGCATATTAAGACATACTAGTCATAGTAGTTTAACTAAATTTCATAAAGTAGATAGCCAACTAAGTTCAAATGATGAAAACTTACCACATCCAACAATCAGCTCTATACGCAAATTAACTTATCATGACAACACAAATACCTCAAATAATCCCAATACAACACCACAACGCACTATCACTGCAGAAATGATAATTTCCGACCCATTAAAGAGTAATCACTTTGAAAGGCCTAATTCACCATTCGGCCAAATTGTTCTTCCCATCATTACAAAAACACCCGTCTACACTCCAGCCAAATTAGAAATACGACATACAACTGTAACATCTACATTCTATGACCGTCTTTTAACTGAAAAACAGTTGGAAAAACAACAACAACACTCTGTTTTCACTAACAGCCAATCCCCAATGATTTCCCCATTGTTTGAGAGCAATAAAATGAAACCATCCAACCTAAAGCAAACAACTAATCACCAGTAAAAGATTTGCATACCGACTCGATCACAACGTTAATTATTAATTTGGCAACGACAGGTAATTTAAATCATCGTTTGTTTTAATTCCAAATTCAGACCGGTAATTACTAAACTCTAAAGTATACGCAGCAATACACCCACACTTTTTCACTAACACACTTAAATTTTTCAAAATTTCTACTTAATTAATTAATGCAGACTGTGATGTTTAACACTTTCTTAAAATAATATGTAAAATTTACTAGATTGTGTTAAAATAAAAATTATGGCTTTAACTTAATTTATGTATGTATGTACATATATGTATATGTATTAAAAAAAACAATAATGTTTTGCTTTAAATATATGTACATATGTATGTACAAAAAGAAGGCAGCTTATAAATACCAACTGTTTTCCTTGATTTATCTACATACATATGAACTTATATGATATTTCTATTATCTATTATAGGAACTGTTCGTTATGGAAGTACATATGCATATAAATACATAAATATGTATATGTATGTACATACATATGTTTAACAGAACTACGCATTGTTTAACTAATTAAAACGACAAAAATATATTTTAGTTAGTACGAACGCCTCGCTGGTGAAGTTTTCAATCTGCACTAACACATACATACATATATGCATACATACATGTTTAAAAACACTAGAATTTTACTTATTTATCTAAAAAAAAATTATTTTAACCAAAAACAAATATACCCTTATATACCCTTCACTACGTGTATCTATGTGTGTATATGTATACTTATGTATGTACGTATGTATTTACATGTCTGAAAGGTATTTAAAATTGATGATTGAGAAAACTTGATTTTTTTATGATATTAATTTTAGTTCATAAAGGTTTTACGCTAATATCTTTGCTGATTCTGGGCCAATTAGCAAATTTTCCAAAAATATAATCAATCAAACCCACAAATACATATAATCATATTTGTGTAAATAAAAAAAGGCAGTCGTCTTATGGATGGATCTTGCCAGTTTTTAAAACTGATTTTCTCGAAAGTATTTCCAAAAGCTTGATACCACATACAATCCTGGGCGACCTATGGGAGCTACGAAAACTTGGTTTCAACCAACACACGGACAGACGGATTGACGGACAGACGGACATGGCTAAATCGACTTCCCTATCTATAAGGATCCAGAATATATACACTTTATGGGGTCGCAAATGAATATTGTAGAAATAACAAACGGAATGATAAACTTATATATATACCCTTGCCACCTGTGGCAATAAACGACAACTATTTTGTTTGTTTGTAAGACATGCCTTTTGGGAAATTTGATTCGAAAAACCTATATAAATACAAATTTTTATTATAAAAAAAACTCAATCTTTCTAAGACTTTATCTACCTTTCGGACACGTGAATACAAACATATATACATACATTTACAAATACATACATACGTTAATATAATTCTAATTACATACATATCTACATGTAGTGAAGGGTATATAAGATAAGGCACAGTCGAATAAAGCGCTCCTGTTTTTATTATATACTAGCTGACCCGGCAAACGTTGTTCTGCCT
>NDXZ01016904.1:0-11478 GCA_003055125.1 Paykullia maculata
TTTAAGTGTAATTTGAAGTTTAAAATAAATGAAATTTTCTGAAAGATTTTAATGTTTAAATAAACAGTGAATTTGTTTCAAAAAAATATGTATTTAAAGGTTTTCAATTTAAACTGAAATTAACTTTGTTTTATTATCAAGCACATTGGAACACATAGTATAGCAACCACATAGTATAGCAAAGAAAACCGTGCGACTTTTAGTGTCAATTTCCTCCTTCTTCTGTTAAACTAAAAAAAATATATAAAATTAAATTTTTAATGTTGATTTAAATTAACCCTTTCGGGACGGAGTTTTATTTTAAAAACCGAGATATTTGTGGTAGAAACTGTTTCAAATTTTAAGAGATATGGCAAAAATAAAAGGTTTTGCATACTTAGAAATCCTGAAATCGTCTTTTTATCCTAGGATATATAATCCCAATAAGTTTTCTCAGTGGGACATATGATCCCGAACGAACGATTAGAGTATTAAAAAATGTTTAAAATATATGAAGATTGTAAGATATCGCTGGAAATTCTGTTTTATTTTTTTTTTTTATTTATTGTTTAGTAACATTGTAATTAGGGATTTAGTTTGTGAAAGGGCCTAAAACATTTGAAGCACTAAAGGGGTGTTGCAGCCTGATCATATCATCCTTGTTCGCTTTTCGACACCAAGTGAAGTACATCGAACGCAGCGGCAACGTTGAGACTATCAGTTGGTAAATGCTTGGGAGTTCATTCCTCCTGACGACGTGGAAATTTTTCTCGTCTTTTACTTTCTTCGGAAACCATGCCATGGGACCAGAAAGTCTTTTAACGGTAATTTAACAAAACAAAAAAGCGATCTCATGATATATGTACATTTTTTTAACTGAATTACCCATTGATGGATTTTTACTCTAATAGTCCTTCAGAATTGGCAGCTTGTTATAATACATAATCAATGAAACACCAAGGAATATAAGGATTTTATTAGAATCGGTTAGGTTTCGCTTTGACTGTGTACGATAATTTAAAATTTCAAGACGTTGAATAGTGCGTTCAGCAGTTCGAATGCACATGCTGTAAGAAAAAATTTTGATGCACAGCAATTACATTTACCCAGTGGACAGTTGGAAGTGACTCGTTAAATTTTTCGTTCAGCTTATAAGAAATTGAAATAATAATCAGTTTTTGAAGCAGTTTTGGTGTCATAAGATTTCTCAGTCAAATACTAACTGCCAGAATCCTCAAAATCGGTATCAGAGTCTGATCCTTCACACACAATACTCTCAAGATCTTCAAGGCTTAGAGTCTTTTTTGGCATCTAACACGTGCATTGGGACAATAGGTCCCACGTTAAAACCATTTTGGGACTGTATATCCCAACTTTACAAAATCAGCTGTAGCTAACCGTTAAGTATTATAAAACACCACCAATTTAATTTAATAGATCAAATACTTTTTTATACAAAACAATCAAAATTTAAGTAAATAAAGCTTATTTTGCCAGATTTTTCAGGAATTTTTTGATAGAAACTGCTTAAGTTTCACTGACTTTATGAACTTTATTGTCAGCTGGCGTGAATACGCTAATGTATACCGTTAAATTTTCAATGGAATTTCATAGTAGACACTTATTTCTGTTTTCGGGCTTATTTAGATATGCAATTGTATCAGAAATAAAGAAAATACGAAGGTTTAAACATTTGTAGGACGTATTGTCCTAGTAGTCCCGAAAGGGTTAAGGTATGTAGATAATTTAAATATAATCAAGCATCTTAAGATAAACAATATTATTTAAAATTATGATAAGCTTAAGGAATGCATCAACTTAAAATTTAAAAGTTGTCCCATATATGTATGTATGTTTTTTTTTGTACAGAAACACCTAAAAATATGTTTAAAAGTACAAACATTTGCTTAAAAACGTATATTTAACAAAATACTTATATTAAAGTTTATCTTTATTTTTTATAGTTTTTTTTTTCAAACATAAAAACGTGTCCTGTCATAAGGTCACGTTGAATTTGTAGCAAATGTTGTTAATATCATTACACCTCCTAAATATATGCTCTTCATATGTATATGCTTAGCACAAGCAAAACCTAACGTTGTAGTGGTAATAGAAATGTTTTGTGTCTTGTATATTTGCCTTGGTAAATATTAGTAAGTGAATTGATGTATGTATGTATGAATGTAAGTATGTATGCTTTACTATTACACTATTATGAGTACGTATATGATTGTTTGAATACATTTGTCACTTAATATGCTGCTTAAACACATTCTTAACAAATGTTTTAACTGCATTTCATTTATGTTTTTTTTTTCGTTTTGTTCTCCTCCATGACAAGAATGTCAAGAAATAAAGTGAAATTCTTATCATTGAACTAATAACAAAAGGAAAAAGCAATTGAACAATTGCTTTAGGAAAGAATGAATGAAAATGGATATCAAAAAAGGTGCTTAACAATTGTTGCTGATGCAGTTAAAAGTACTGGCAGCTGCAGTTGCAATATTTTGCAGCCCAGTGAAAAAAGCTAATGTTTGCTAAAAAGTAGAAAACATGTAGTAAAATTAACAAAAGCGAAGTGTTTAAAAATATCATCAAAAGCTAATAATTTAAATTTTTTTAAAATTAAGTTTTTAAAGGATTTTTCAAAACTAGTTAAAGGGTAACTTAACAAATTTGTTTAAGAGTTAAAAGTACGGTTGTCCTTGTTACTTTTTTGATAACTAATTATTGCCAGAAGGCAAACTTTTTAAAATTTATTCTAAAACACTTGTAAAATTTTTTTTAGGTATTGATAAGATTTAATAAATATTTTTACAAAATTATTTAAAAATAAATTTTTTTTTTTGCTAACTTTGTTACTTTAAAAATATGACACATGCAAATTTTAAAAAAATTCCCTACAAATTTTCCAAACGAAAATTTTTCCAAATTTGTTTTAAGTCTCAAAAAATGTTACTAACGTTATGAAAATAAATAAATTTCTTGATTAGATTTTGTAAGGTTAAATATTCCTTAAGGGAATTTTTTTAATTTCTAGGTTTTTAGGATAACCTTACAATTTTGCTATTTTTATACCCTTCACACATGTGGTAAGGGTATATATAGGTTTGTCATTCCGTTTGTGATTTCTTCAATATTCATTTGCGACCCTATAAAGGATATATATTCGGGATCCTCATAGATAGAGAAGTCGATTTAGCCATGTCCGTCTGACCGTCTATCCGTCTGTCCGTGTGTATGTTGAAATCAAGTTTATGTAGCTCCCATAGGTAACCAAGGGTTGTATGTGGTATCAAATTTTTGGATATACTTTCGAGAAAATCGGTATTGAAAACTGGTGAGATCCATCAATTACCGGCTAAAATATAAGCAAAAAAAAAACGACTGCCTCGTTTTTTTTTCAAAAATTATTATATTGTCTTTTGGAGAATTTTAAAGAAAAAAAATTTTCGATTTTTAAAAAGAAAAAAATATTTTTTTCGAGATACATATGTATGTATGCATAAGCATGTATGATTATATTTGTAGGTCAATTGAAAACAAAAGCATAAAAAAAATTTTTTTTACAAAAAAATTATTATATTTGTGTGTTTCAAAAAAATTTACTAATATACACACATAGATACACGTAGTGAAGGGTATATAAATAAAATCGCGCTCTTACTTGTTTTTTTTTTTAATATACAAAGAAACGGTTATAAGACAATTGTTTTTAAAATTTCCCAAAGATATTTTCAAGAAGTATTTAATAATATATTAGCTCTTATACATTAGTGTTAAATGGCAACACATTTCAGAAATACATTTGTTATTTATCTAGTAGCTATTTCTATATTGTCTCTTGTCATTATATATAATACATATTTTTTCCTTACTTCTATTAAAACCTGTAAACAATAAACTTATACATTTCATTTAACCTGCAAAAGCTGTGAATATTATTATACAGGGTATAACCAAATTTTGGCCCTAGCACTACGCGATAGCGAATATTGTGTTATTTACGAAAACAATTTTTTGGGTCGTTTGAAAATAAAAGCCTCACCCACAAAAGCGATTTTCTAAAATCCCTAAAGAAAAAAATTTAATAAAAAAATATAAAATAATTTAATAATAAATGAAAAAAAAGTTAAAAATTTTCTTAATTATTAAAGGACATGCATTTCAAATTTAATGTGTGTGAGTTTTTGGCTAAATGTATAAGTACAAATAAAAAATAAAAAAATAATTTTCCAACTTTACCGCGTTTCGTGGGTGACCTTTTTTGAAAACCGCGAAAAATTAATATCATTTTTTTTTAATAGTTTTCAATGGAATATTCGACTATGCTAGGGCCATTTCGATATTTGCATAAAATGGAAATAAGTTATACCCCTATTATACATATTGTCGTTCGTAAATTATTGTGTTCTATATGAAAAAAAAAAATGTTTTTTTGGGAAATCAATGTTAAAAGTCAATAACAAAAAAACTGAACCAAAAAAATGTTCGCGATCTTTTTACCAAAGAAAGTTCTATAGTTTGTGGTTGTTGATTTTTATTTTTTATTCGATTTTATACATATTGAACACAATAGCTGACGAAGCTTTTAACTAAAAAATGTTGCCCAAAAATCGGTTTTATCTCAATTTTTGCTATTTTGCGGTATAGAACACAATAACTAACGAACGACGATATTTTTTAAAGCTTATAGTGTTAAGTTATTTTATTTATTTATGTTTAAAAATATAAAATGACATTTAGAAAAAATTTCCTTAAAATTTCTCAAAAGGGAAATTTTTCTAAATTTGTTTTTAATCATAAAAGTAGTTTTGGGGCTTTTAAGAATTACACAAACTGTTAATAATATGTATTTTTACCAATTTCCCTTAAGGGGTTTTTTGGTTTTTAAGTTTTAAGAAATAATACAGTTTAAAAAAGATATTTTTAAAATTCAGTCTAAACCAAAAAATTTTATTTTACAACTGTTTAAGAATAAAAATTTTAATAATTAATAGGATGCTACAGCAAAAACTTCTACATTTTTCATTGGGCTACGATTACGTAGTGTATGTAATAACAATAACAATAATAATATTTGTAGTAGTTTGTGCAATAGTAGCAGTAGCAAAAGTATTAGAAATGATAGTTATAGTATTAATCATAAAGTTAAATAACTTTACTAAACGCACACACACATACATACATGCATTTACACCCGTTAACAACATTTATGCCATTCATTCATATACATTTTACTTAAGCCAATAAAATTTTATTTTTCCTTTGGGTGCATTGTGTTCCCTTATCTTAGAAATGAACTTTTAACTTTAGATTTGTCGATTCTATTCAATAAATTTGCAGGGAAACAAATATCAACTCCCCAAACAGACTTAAAGAAGATCAAAGAAAGAATTGTTTCTTTTATGTCTTGTTTCACTGTTTCTTTCTCATTGCCACACTACTAGTTACATTTTTATTATCTATTGCTTAATAACCATGAAATCTTAAATTTTGTGTGAAAAAGTCACCCTTCCCTTAAGGAAAAGTAGATGTCAATGTAAAATATTTTCGGGAGCAAATTTCGTCTTCTGTTCTTCTTCTTTTTTTACTCGTATAATTTGATATTTGCTTTAAGAAAAGAATCAAAACTCATAAATAAATTGGTATTATAGGATATCGTTTGGTCAGTCGTTAAATTTTACGATTGTGGCTGCGACAAAAGTTTTTCATGCTGCCATTTTTAATGGGTTTCAAGAATGTTTTAATTTGTAAACTAATAAGGACTATAAAATTAGAGATGGAGAGAGAGAAAAAGGGTAAAACAAAAGCTTTCATTTACAAGATAATGCTTAACTTTCAAGGTTTTTTTATAACACACACGTTGTAATTAAAAGAAAAGTTTAAAGCATATATTAGGGAGTTAATGTTTGGCCTTAAGTGTTGCATATTTTACTTTGCAGTTGTTGTCAAACTTAAAGAAATATTTTGGTTGGAGAAATTTTTTTTAAATTAATTTAAAAAACAATTTTGTTTTTTTCTTTTTAATTTAATTCAATTCCTTGCTTATACTTATTCGAATGGTTTTAAAATAAAAAGTGCAACACGTAATGACATTTAAAGTATCTCACGTAAAATGACACTTGTTTTGTTGTATTGTCAAGTTTGTCTTTATGTTGTTTGTTTTAAGTAAATGTTTTTTCCTCTTCTTTTTTCTCTACAATAAAACCTTAAGTATTTTGCATTACAGAAAGTTTTTTTTCCAAAATAAAAATATACAAAAAATTATATCACGCACAATTGTTGCCAAGTAAAAAAAAAACAAACAAAAAAGTGGATAAAAAACACAAGTTGCAGCAATAAATAGTTAAATGCATCATATAATGAAGGATATGAAAAGTTTTCGAAAAACTTTTCAAACTCGAATAGCAGCAGGAGAAGTAACGAATACAAAAACTTTTTAAACATTTGTAAAATGTTCGATGTATAAACATCCTGCAGAAAAAACATACTTCCTGTGACCACGATGGGATGCCAGTTGGTAAGAACGATTTCAAATATTCAAAAATACCTTTTTTTTCAACAAAATTAAGTTGAAAGTTGAACAACATGAAAATGTCATGACAATGAACGCAAAATGATAATCAGCCACTAAACAACAACACCCACGAACACAGTGGCACATCTCATAGTCAACCCTGCAGATTTTATTTTAGTTATCAGTTGGATAATGCACCGCTTTAACGCTTTAGCGTCCGTAGTTTCCGTCCATAGAGAATATAGGCGCACGTTTGGCGGCACTCTTCCTAGCAGATGAACTATAATAAGGCTCGCAAAGAAGCAAGATGGCCTTATCATCGAGATCGCTCAGTTCGGACGCAGGAAACTATCGCTGCTGTAGCTGCTGCCATACAATCCGGTCCTTATCAACTCAAATGGGTGTCAGCAGACAGTCACTGCAGACAATTTTGCATCAAGATTTAAACTTATTTCCATATAAGATACAATTAATAAGCCAACTGAACACAACAGACTTTCCGATTCGCTTGGAATTTTGCGAGAAGATCATTCAAATGGCGGCATAGGATGGAAACATCTTGAACTGCATTTTTATGTCTGACGAGAGGCACATTTTGATTAAACGGCAATGTTAACAAACAAAATTGTCGAATATGGAGTTATTCTAACCCACAGATACTCCATGAGATGCAATTGCATCCACTTCGCGTCACAGTGTGATGTTCAGTTTAATCAAGGCTCATTGTCGGGCCTTACTTTTAAGAAGAAAACGGACTTACTGTTACGGTCAATGGAGACCGTTATTTAAAGATGTTGAAAGAATTTCTCTTTCGAGAACTACGCCGAAAGGGAATCCCTTTCAATTCTGTGTGGTTTCAACAAGATGGGGCAACTTGTCACATAGCCACGCCTGTTATGACAGAATTGCGGTGAAAATTCCCCAATAAGCTGATTTCAAGAAACTTCACATTCCGTTGGCCCCCCAGGTCTCTTGACCATACTGCACCTGATTTGTGGGGTTTTTGCAAAAAAGAAGTTTGCAAAGGAAAACCAACCAAATTTGGATGATTTAAAACAATCCATTCGAACGATAATTGAGGCAATTCCCGCTGCAACCCTCCAGGCAGTAATGAATAACTTTTTGATAAGATGTCTCACATGTGTCACCGAGGGTGGAGGCCATTTGAATTCAATTATTTTCAAAACTTAATGAACTACTTTAATAAAAATGTATTATTTTTCAAATGAATTAATAAAAAAATAAATTACATAAACTTTACAAAAAGTTATTTGAGTTTCTTAATGTAGCAAAACTCATCAGCCTGCCTGTAATTTTTTATAATTTTTTTTAAATTTGTCTCTGTGACAAATAATATCGAATATGACAAACTAATATCAAGCTCCAAACTATTCGCAAGTTAACCATAAAGTAGTCAGTTTTAAATGTGTTTGTAAACACAAATTTAATAAAGACAATTTTAAATTGTCCTAATAAAAAGAGAGATACTGATCATTTGTTAAAGTCTTAACCATTATTGCGCTGATACCTTTCAAATGTCCAAAATTTGTATATCCCTTCTCTTCTCTAATAATTTAAAATTGTCAAACTTCATATATAAATTTAATCAAAAGAAATTTGTTTGTAATTACACCATATTTTAAACAACACTCTACCGAATGCTATTCGGAATCACTAAAACGAAGACAAATGCCAGAACTGCGGGGTTTACTTTAAAAGAAAACTTTGCTGTATTATTTTATGTTAAATGTGTGCAAGAGTGTGAGAAATAGTTTTATTTTTTTTTTTATTTCGTATCTTCCCTTCGTGGCAATAATATTTTGAGTGAATATCTTAGATTTTTTTTGCTGGCAACAAAAAGTAACATTTTAATTTAGGGGAGTTTGGATTTTGTAGATTTTTCTTTTTGGAAACAATAAAAAAGTTTAGTAAAACGGAAATGCATTTGGTTTTGTATTAGAGTTGGTATTTTCATTTCCTGTTTGAAAGCAAAGTCCAATTTTTTGTTTTTGTTGTGACATTTAAAAGTTTTTGTGTTTAAAATGTTATTACATTTTATGGGAGATTTTTTGTTTTTTTTTGCAGCAAATGCAATTCTAGTTTAGTTAAATTATTCTTGTAGCAGTAGGTTTTTGAACTCAGATATTGTTTTTTTGAAGCAAATACACCAAAAGAAAAAAACTGATAAAAATGTTAATTTTATTTCTGCTCAAAGATAGATATTTGCGTTACTTAAGGAAAGTAATATAAGTAGAATCCGGTAAACCAGAATTGCAGCTCAATCATTTCATTAAAAAGTGCAATAATACTTTCAATCAAATTTACAGATTCACTTTTGGTTTGTAAGAGCAATGAAAATATGAAATCTGACTTAGAGGTCTCACTTAAATAAATAGACAACATAGACTATTTTATAAAGCGTTGAAAATATAATTCCTTTTAAATAAAATAACAGTGTTTGTAGAAACGATGAATTTACGGAACAAGTCATGCCAATAAGGGTTGCCATGGAATTCTATTGATGTCAAAAGTAATTTAAAGGCCATAGAACAACAACTTGTATAACATTATTCGTTTATCAAATATTTTCTTTAAGTAAATCGATTATATTTTGCGTTGTGTGACATGTGGCGCCCTCACGTGCAAACAGTAGACAAGTTGTTTAAACATAAATGTTTTTTAATTGTGGTAATAAATAGTGTTAATGTCAGTTAACTGCTCACTGCTTTAAAGACATCCCAACTTTTAATCAGCTTGAACCTATTCGTATATATAAATAGTAGTGATGGGAAAATATCGATAGTGTTTACAATCGATGTTTTTCAATAGTTTATAATTAAACATCGATAATATCGATAGTACTCTTGATTCAAAACAAAAGTTTTAACAGAAAAATTAAAATGTAAGACCCTAAAAGTTGATTTCATTAAAGATTAAATAAACAAAAACATTATTCATGTTAAAATATGTTTTAAAAATAAAAATTCTTATTCGACTTCGCCATTTATTTAAAATTTCACCGGCTGCTGAAAAGCACCTCTCAGATGGCAACGAAGTAGCAGGTATTGTAAGATACTTTAACACCATTTTTAATAGGGCTTTAAATTGGGTTTTATTCTCAACCCAGAGATTTAATTTATCGATATTTGTTTACTTTTCTGTGCATTTTCATTCGCATTTGGTAAAAGGACATTACTTATGTACATACATATATACATTTGTGATGGAAGTGCAAAATTTGTATCTAATGAATTCACTAAGTCATTAATCCCTAATCCCGCACCCTGCATCACTTAAAGGTTAAAAGTCTTTTACAATGAATAACATAAGTTTTTGCAAAAGTAATTTGTGTCCTATTCACATCGTACGTTGTTTCTTTTGGTAAAAAAATTGGATTGCAATTCTCTTCAACCGGATGATGAAGACTTATTTGGGTTTTACACGTTTGATGGTGACTTAGTAGTAGAAACAACTTTAAAAAAGAGCTTGAAAAAAAAATAATCGTGTAAACGTACTGTCGCCGTTTAAATTTTTAAACCGTATGTTATAAATACTATTGTTATCGATAGTTTATTTTGCTATCGATATTTGTTAACTATAGATACAATCGATAGAGTTACCCATCATTAATACATAGGCTTTCACAGTGGGCAGTGTTGCCAATTTAAAGTTATTCCCCTTCAAAATAAACCCTCGATATTAAAACTGTTTGTTTTTAAGAAATTTAAATTTTAAACGTGTTTTACAACAAAACAAAATTTATTTTTAAAACATTCAAATAATTTGGAAATCTTTATCTTAAAAACTTAAGAAAACAAAATGGTAAAAAAATATTTTGTTTAACAACAACAAAAAGAGAGAAAAAACTACGAAATTATTGCTAAAAGTAAAGTCGTGTTGTAGTTTATTCATTTTGCTCGCATGACAGACGATATTTATCTGCAACATTAAATTTATTATTTTTCTTCTTAAGCGAAAAATATACAATTTTGACAACGATGTTTGTTTGTTTTTTACTATTCTTGTTAAAGTAAACTCATCATCTATGTTAACAAACACACACACACACACATACAGTTTTCTGTAGAAATTTATTTGTAAGCAAACTAACACCAATCTGCCATTTAACAAAAGCAGAAGTTGTGGCAACAGCAAGTTGCCTTTTCATAATTTGCACTGGCAGCAGGAAAATGTTTTTTATTGTTTTTCTTTTTAAAAATAAAAGCAATGAAAGAGAGCTTGAATGTGTGTACGTGTATGTATGTATGTATGCATGTATTCCTTAATTTTTTTATTTATTTTCCTAAACATTCTTCTTATATGAATATTACTTCTTATTGGGTAACATTTTGTTTGTATCTTTATGTTACATGTGTGTATTTCCATTTCATTGCACATTTGATTATTTGTATGAAAAAAAAGAATCTCTGGTTTACGATTTAAATTTTTTTCATAACTCTCACACATACACCAGACACACACAAATGTTTTGTTTTCTATTTCAAAATGTAGCAAAAAGAAAGAAAAACTACAAGAAATTTTAAAAAACATTATATGTTAAAATCTTTTAGTCATTGGTTTTGTTAGTGTCATTTGCGATTTTCCGCTCGTTTTGTTAGTTTTTACTCGTATTATAACAATATATATTTGCACATAAACATGCAACAACACAGACACATGTACGTTCGTGATTTAAAAAATTTGTGACAAATGTGGCAAACAAAAGCTTAAGAAAACGTAAACTTTCATAAGGTGCCATATTTATAATACATGTCCTAGCAGTATTAATATTACGATACCTAAAAATATGCAATTGTTTTTAAATATAAAACAATGACAAACCATGTATGTTTAAGCCTTTTGAGTGCAATTCTTTAAAAAAAATGTATTGTCATTAGTCAACCATTTGTAAACTAATATTATAACTGTTATTTAACTAATAAGCAGTGCTGTCAGATATGGCGATTTCTCGCCAAACG
>NDXZ01016916.1:0-12583 GCA_003055125.1 Paykullia maculata
ATCAACTTTTTGGTGTACTCGGTTGGAATTTTGGCCCAGTCTTCTCTTAAAGCTTCTTCTTGGGTTTCTTGGCTAGTTATGTTCCTTTTATAGATCTTTCAGTCTAAATAGTCGCAAATATTATTAATAGGATTGAGATTTGGGGAATATGGTGGATGACAAAGTTGGCTTGAAGTTCGGTTTACCAGGAATTTTTGCGCTAAACGGGATGTATGCTTGTAGTTATTGTCTTGTTGGAAGAACCAATGTCCAGGCAAATCCAATTTAGCGACGCTTGGTGGAACATTTTTTGCTAAGATCTGTATACAGCCTTGAGCATTTATTGTCGTGTTAATAAAGTCAAGCTCTCTAACTCCAGATGCCGCAAAACACCCCCACTACATAACAGAGCCGCCACAGTGCATTAAATATTTTGCTCCGCAAACTCCTGATTTTTTTTTCCTCCAAATTTTTCGATGTTTTTCTTCACCAAAAACGTCAAATTTTGAAAGAACATTTATATATTTATATAATTTTTTATTTCCATTATTTGAGAGAAACGGAATAATTTACTGGTGTTTACTCGCTTTTGACTCTCATAGTATGGCGGTTGCTGGCTAAACGTAAAGGTTTCAATATTTATATTGCGTTAAAATTTTTAATATGTTGATTTATTTTGTTAATTATTTTAAAAGAATACCGTTTTTTAATTTTTTAATATTAAAACATTATTAATTCATAACTTTTCAACGAATTTACATAATTTGGACAAAGTTAATGATTATGGGGATAAGGTTGAAACGTACTATTTAAAAAAAATTATTAATATTGAACTTCACTCAAACTCGTCTGCGAAATAGAGCTTATTTACGCTTAAGAATAATAAATAATTATATATCTCGTACTTTTTTAAAAACTTTTAATAAATTTCGTTTGCTCTACAGCGATAAGAAATTTAGCAACCCGTGAGAGTCAAATACTTTGAAATGAAATTGAAAATTAGAACTAAGTTATTGAGAAAAAAATTTATATTTTTCCAAGAAAAGTGTCGACATATACAATCAATTTCTTACACAATTATAAATCTGAAGTTCAAAGTTCTGAAATAACTATAATTAATATTACCCATGAAAATTTTTTTAATTTATTTTAGGAGTATCTAATATACACTAGTTTGTATTGTTTTGTGTTTATAAACATTGTAATTTCTGTGTGTTCACTTACAATGTTAATTGTGTTTTAAATAAAATTCAGAGACACGAAAACTTAATTTTCTAATCATATAAATTTCTTTGTTAATAAAAATTAATTTTCATATGTACAAATGTATAAACTGAGAATATTTGCTTTTAAATATAAAAATCCATCATGATGAAAAAATAAGATATATATAGTTTGAATAATTTGAGGATAAAAAAAACATTAAAACGTTTGTTTTAGGAATTGAAAAGAAAGTAACACCCAAAATTTAATTTTTTTAATCTTAAAATTCGGTCCCTGATAATATTATACATGTATTGACAATTAATAAATTCTACTACATACATATTAAACTACAATCTTTAATCCCTGATTGGTTTACGATTATACATATATAATAACGGCCATATGTCTAATGAAAATTTAGCCTCTACGTATAACGAATTGCCAACTAGAATGTCTTTTACCTTAGCAGTTCTTGGACAAAATGTTCATGTATAATAAACTTTAAATTAGCGAAGCCACATTGTAATGCAAAAAAAATGGCAACAATTTAGCAAAGACAATAACAATATGGTCTATTGTCTTTGATTTAAGCTTTAGTGGGACAAAATCGAAATAATTATGGAAATAAATTAGACATTTCAAAACGGCTGGCCCGATTGGCATACTATTTTACATAGGCAGAGAGTAAACGAAGTGGGCCATTAATGCACTATTATATTGTAGTCACTATATTTTACCGAAAATTGACTATGTAGTCCAAAGATATTTGTAGAGTTAACTGTTGCAATAACATAGAATATATTTAAGGTAACCTAATTACTTTGCAAAGCTGAATCTTATGGTCCAGCCTTAAGATAGAATAGCCCCAGATTTAAAAAATTTTTAGGCCTCGAGTATATAAAGAAGTAAAAAACTGCAACACAAAACTTTGTGGAATATATTTTAGATAAAGTAGGTATATTATTACTAAAGTTTTTCATTTGTGATTTCCCAGGACGAAATTCCCGGGATCCCGCACATTTTCCGAGAAAGAAATCCCGGTAATTTTTTGCGGGAGTTCCCGGGATTTCGGAAATGCAAGAAAAAGGCGGTTGATTAATTTAAAATTAAATTAAATAATGCTCTTTTCACTATATATTTTGACAGGGCTAATTATAAATAAAATTAGAAACATGCTATCGAACGATTCTGTTAATGTTTATTTTGTACTAATGTCCTGTTTTCAAATGTTAAAACAATTTAATAATTTGTTAAAATGATTTAATTTTTTTTGTTATATCAATGCTTTTGGTTTTGAATCGATACATTATGTTCCAACAAAATTTCAAGGTCCTATTGCGTACAAACCTGCTTACGTATAGCATGAAGTTTGTTGCCGATGTACCACTTTGGAGAACTTTCTTTTAAGTGCTTTATATTAGTTGTAAAGGCCATACATTTGTGCTTACTGTGTTTTTTTAAATTTCTACAATATTCGTTTGTGACCCTATAAAGTATTTATATTCTGGATCCTAATAGGTAGGGAAGTCGATTGAGTCATGTGAGTCTGTCCGTGTGTTGGTTGAACACAAGTTTTCGTAGCTCCCATTGCTCACCCCGAGTTGTATTTGGTATCAAACTTTTGGAAATACTTTTGAAAAAATCGGTATTGAAAATAGGCAAGATCCATCAATAACCGGCCAAGATATAAGAAAGAAACGACTGCCTCTTTTTTTTACACAAAACAAATTTTGTTTAGCAGCTTTGCGATAAACTAAAGATATATTGGGCCACACATGATGAAGAAATAGAAACAGATATAACGCTCTTACTTGTTTTTTGCTAGAATATGGAATATGAAATCGAAATTTTATAGTTTTTTAAACTAATATTTAACGCATTTATAAATAACTTTAATAGATCACATAAATTGTTACTTGTTTTTGTTCAAATAAATTATATTAAACTAGCTGACCGGCAAACGTTGTTTTGCCATATAACTTATTTCAAGTGAATATTTTGGTTTTTTAATTAAAAAACAAATAACGTATTGTGAACGCATACACAAAAATTCCTTCAAGTCGATCCAGCCGTTTAGTTGCAGTATAGATAAATAACCTAGATACCGACTGCTGCACCATCTGTCGGGCTGATTTGCGAATCTAAACCATTCCTATAAGAGTTATTTGTACAAAGTTTTAAGATCATAACTGTAGCAGTTCTCAAGATATGCCACAAAATGTATTTCAGTTGCATGGGCGATGCCACACCCCGTTGTCAGACTCTCATAATTTTTGGCTCGAATAAGGAAAATAATATAAGAGTTAATCGTACAAAATTTGGAAACCATAGCTATAACAGTTCTCAAGATATGCCATAAAATGTATTTCAGTTGTATGGGCGATGCCACACCCCCTGCCTGACCGGGCTGATTTGTTAATAAAAACTATCTAGGGCACCACCCAAACGCATACAAAAAAGTTAATTCAAATTGGTCCAGCCGTTTAGAAGGAGTTCAGTATTTTCAAAATTATATATATAAAGATACATTTTTGTATCGTTTGGTATTGGGCGGGAAATCCCGGGAAATTGAAAAATCTATCCCGCTTTCCCGGGAAATGAAGACGTCCGAAAAAATAAAAACTCTAATTATAACCTTTGACCACCTGGATGACTATCTTGCCGCGATGTGGTGGTTGAGTGTAGGATTTAGTACAGACTTTAGGAGCTGGCTTCTGATAGAGAGGGTATATTATCTGCTCTAAACGAAGACAGATCTTTAAGTACAATACCTAAAACCGGCATGACAAAAGGTTACCCAATCCCAATCCAGAATCCCTCCCATGGAAATTTCTTTCCCCTTTCCCCACTTTCCGATCCCCAACTTGTAAGGTTAAGGTGGTTGGTAGCAGTGCCGAGAACCTGAATGACTAGTTAGCGGCTAAAGAAGATTAGTCGCTAGCAACTCTCCTCCGGCGCAGGTCACGGGCCGGTTGTAACTCTTCTTGTCTAGTCCGTGTACGCCATCACTGCACGGATGGTCCATCCCCTTACGTGCCTACTCGTGGGAACAAAAATGAATGAACAAAATAAGAAATATAATGAACAGAGCAAAAGGATGAATTTGGAGAAGAAAGATGGGACTCTTACCCCATCTGAGGACGACCTTCTCGCCTCCAGTCAGGAGACGTTGGTCGACCTATCAGGCATTGTGTATGACAGACAAAGCAACCTACTGCCCTCAAGAACACATGAAAAGGAGACCCTTCAATTGGACACCAAGTCTGGTGATCAATCGAAGGGTAAACGGAGGAAAAGGAAAGGTCAGAGAGACATCCTTAAGTCCAGATATGCCAAGGCGGTTTTTATTCTTGACAAGATTGCCAAGAATGCCACAAGGGGTACCCCACACGAGCACGATGAAGATGATCGTGTTAGATATCTGTAACGTTTAAAAATAATAACACTTGTATATTTTATTTATTATATTTTTCGATATTATTTATTTACTAATTGAACTCCCCTTAATGACTGTCTCTAACTTCAAAATTAGTTAAATATATATTATTATTTAAGAGGTGAGGCGTCACACAAACCAACATAAAAATAGCATGTTTAGCAACATGCAGAAATTAGGTCATTTGCAGTTGAAGACTATTTAGTAATAAATTGTCACAATGCAAGCGTTAAAATTGTATACCTATACAATTTCATCGTACGGTTCTATTTCTTTGTTGCTTACATGCTAAATAAATGTATGAATCATTAGTATAATAGTATGGCATGACACCTCCCCTTTCCAAAAAAATGATCTTACAATTCTTTAGAATTTTAAGGTCATCATTAATTACGATTTAATTCGATATGTTAACATGATTATAATGATGTTTATCTAGTAAATTTTTTTTTATATTTATTACGCATTCTTATAATATCTTATACTACATTGTTACGGTGTTTTATTCCACATTATAACGGTGTTTTATTCTACATTTTTACGATGTCTTATTCTACATTGGCCAATTTCTTATGACTAAAAAGTTTTTTTTTTTGAATATTGCATTTTGCAAAAAAAAATTAAGTTGACCGACCCGTTTTTATTTATCATATTTTTCTCTTTTTCTTTTATTTTTTTATTTTTGTATAAATGTAGGTCAGTTAATTTAACAATAAATTTTAAATTCTTATTGCTTTGCGTTTTAGTTATTTTTGAAGAGTGTTGTTGTTAACTAGCAAGGTTTTAATCTATCCTTATGAACCATGATTATCTTATTATTTTCTAATTTTATTTTACAATTATTGTTGTTGTCTATGCTTGTTATTTTGTATAAACCTTTGTACATTTAATAATTTATGACCTGACTCATTTTTTAAAAATACTAAGTTATTTACTTTGAAGTCAATGTTATTTGTTGTCATATAAGAGGCGCTTTATTGTGTCGAGTAACCTTGTTGGCTTTGCAACTTTCGCAATTTCTTACATAATTGGAAATATATTTCGCCATATTTTTTCAAAAGTAGAATCTTCGAACTTTGTTTATCATTCTGGTGATTCCGGGATATCCGCCATGTACAGGGCCCTCGTGAAATTTCCTCATTATTTTGTTTTTCAATGCTTCTTCTTTTATTATTTCGATTTCAGGCGTGATCACGATTTTCAAACATTTTAGGTAATTGTTGGCTTTCTCCTTTATTTCTGTAAGTGATACCTTTTTTAATATGCTGTCATTCATTGATATTTGCATTTCAACAATGTTCATACCACTGGCTTGTCTTGCAAGCACTTAGAAAAATTTATATAGATAAATTTTGTCCTTAGTAGTACATTGTTGTTTGTTAATGGCTATTAGAGTTTTTCCTCCCTTCAGTACTAAACAACCTTGATTGTTAGTGACTATTGTAGGGAATTTCCTTGTCTTGCGCACTGATATTTCCTCATATACCTGAATCGATTTACTATTGACATTTTCCGTGCTTTTCTGCGTTCTCGCTGCAGCCCTAGTGCTAATAAGGAGAACGTGGTGTGCTTTGATTTCGTCGAACGTAATGCGGGAAAATGCATCGGCCGTTACATTATATTTGCTCTTTACATACTCAATTTCGAAATCATGCTCCTCTCTTACTCTAGGCGCACCCTAGTAAGTTTTGAAGAAGGATTTTTCATTGATTATTGTTGTTGTGAAAATGTAGGACATTTGAGGTTTCAGGTCCAGCCTGCAAGCTGAGAAACTTAGTCACAACCTGCTCCACATTCTCACGTGTTCCCTGCCTCAATAATTAGTTTCGTTCTATCAGAGTTTACATTTTTTACCATAGCCTTTACAGTATTCTGAACGGTATATTTGCTAGCTGTTTCTTCCGGAAGTCCTTTAGAAATGTAGGCGGACATCAACGATTTCGAAAGAGTTTCAATTTCCTGAGCAAACACTGTGTTAGTTTTATCCTTTTGCTTCGTTGCCATAAGCTTGAATGCTAACATTTCAGCAGATTCAACCTTAATAGTTGATTTTAACTTCCTAATAATATCTTGAATTGTGGTGAGACTGTTAATTGATCAACGACTAGCTCCATTGATCTTTGTATGAATCAAATGAATAGCTAACTCCTCATGCTCGCCTTTCATGGTATCAATCATCGATAAAGCATCTACAAACTTTTGCAAGTCCTCATATTTGCCCCCAAATTCCGGCAAGATCTTGGATGCCAGGTCTTTAAATTTGGATTGGTCCATCGTGCTTACCAGATCCTGTTTTTCGTCCTCTGAGACTGAGTCTGCGTATACTAATTCTAAAGTGCTAAATGCTGTTTCCTAATTTTTTTTTTTTGTTTAATATATATTATATATATATTATAACTTTATTTCTACAAAATTTACAATTTAATTTGGTCCCAGCGCCTTGAAGGCATTATTGGGACAAGTTGGCAAGAAATGAATACTGTACCTAGTACAAATAAGATTATATATTTCTAAAGTAAAATATTTACAAGTTTGTGTATAAAACTAGCTTTCTATATATTCATACAAATATAAATTAGTACAAGAGCATTTCAAAACTGTTCAAAAGTTTGCGCTTACAGAAGAGTTTAAACAAGATATACCATTAATTGATTTAATGTCACCAGGCAAGTCATTAAATTTCTTGCTTCTAATGAAATAATTTCTTTGTTCAGTTGTTTCCAATCTGCATCTGGGAAATTTGCACACTGTCTTTATTAAACCAAGTTTCCTGTATTGCAATTATATCTGGTAACTTAGAAAAGCTTTAAATTATCGATTTAAAACGATTAAACTTTCCAACAGACGAAACACTCCTAATATTTATACTGATTGTATTAAAAAAAACTAAAGTTCAAATTACAATTGTAAGTATTAGAATCTAACAAATGCTTAAAATATTGATTCCTAATCATTATTGAAGCAATTTAATTTAAAAGAAATAAAAAAAAATTTTATATACAGTAATTAGTAAAAATAAATAAAGTATATACTTTATGAAGAGATATAAGCTGCACCATCAATGCCATCTTCACTCAAGTTACCATCATCTGCTTGTCTTTTACTGCCTACTGGCTTTTTCTTCAATTGATTGTTTATACTTGCTTCCAATAATATCTGGCCAACTTCTTCTTCATCTCTAATTAACTTTGGTTTGGCATTAACACTTTTCATGCTATAGACTCCCCCATTTCTTACATAGATATATTGATAACCAATCGATTTTAACGATTTGGCAAAATGGAACAAGTTCAAAGTTTCCTTACTATGAAAATCGTTGACATATACTCCACCCGTGCTTTCATTTTCCTTTAATTTTGATTTTGAAGACACTAATTTATTCTTTTGATCTTTTGTCGAGAATTTTACTATAACCGTACTCTTTATGTCGCTAGATTTTCTTTTATTGTTAATAAAATATGCAAACTCAATAGCATTTGTTCCATATTCTACACCAACATCCTTTGATAAACGTTTAACAGCTTTATTAGCATTTCCATTTCCAATAACTTTTAAGCCACTTATAACACAAGTATTCTCCACTCTATGATTGTTCAAAGTTTTAACAGAGGTTTTTAGGTATTGCATTTCTTTTTTAAGTTTATTATTTTTCTTCTGCATTTTAGTAATCTTTTTTTTATTTTCTGGCACATCTTTTACCAATTCCTCAAACTAAGCTAACATTTTTTAACTCCCTTTTTATTGTGCTAAGCTCATTTTTATCTCTCCTCCTTTACATAATTGACAGTAAAATGTCTCATTTACATTTTTTACAATTCTGTCAAACTCTCCTTTACTCAATTTTGTGCATTGCAAATGATAAGTTTTGGCGCAATTATCGCACTCAATAAAATCATCGGTATCTTCTTTTATGTCATATTCGCAAATATTGCAGGACAAACTTCTTTTATTTGCCAAACCACGACGAGCTTGATTTTTAGGCATTCTCCACTTTATTCAGAAACCCGATTATTTGTTTTACAAGTTTTTTAAGGTTTGCCAAAAATCTACACCGCTTTTTAAATATATCTTTACAATTATAAAAATTCTGGCTAAGCACCCACCAAAATGCACGTTTTGTTGCACAGGGTTACCAACTTACTTACCTAGTTTTATTAAGGCATTTATATAATTTACTGATTGAAGATTTTAAAACCTAAAATCGAGCCTCAAGTCTTTCCTAGTCCGGCGCCTTTTCTGTCATCTAAAGCAGCTCGTAAAAATATACTGTCCTTATATAAAACAAAATATTTAACGTTTAAAAATAATATGTACACTTATTGTCCACCTGTCAATGTTATGCCGTTAATAACCCATATCTTTAATTATATAATCACTACTAGCATTTATCCCAAAAAATGAAAGCGAGCCAAAGTCCTTCCGTTGCCAAAATCGTTGTCCGAACATCGACCAATTGCCGTTACCAAAGGCGTTTGAAAAACTACTTTACACTCAAACCACTGAATATCTCAATAATTATAACCTCCTTACGTGTAAACAGTCTGGCTTTCGTGCGAAGCACAGTTGCATTACCGCCCTTACCGATGTCGCTGAAGACCTCAGAAAAGAATGAGACAATGGTCATATGGCAATGTTGGTTTTGCTAGATCACTCGAAGGCTTTCGACACAATTGACCATATCATATTGATTCAAAAACTAGACAAAATGATGCACTTTTCCTCAACGGCATCTAAATTGATGCAGACATATCTTAAAGGTCGAGAGCAATGTGTGAAGTTAAATTCATTAACAAAATCAGCTTTTGTCCCAGTCACTAGAGGCGTGCCACAGGGTTCAATTCTTGGGCCTCTTCTTTTTTCAATTTGCGCAAACGATCTCCCAAATCAGCTAATTCACTGCAATATCAGAATGTATGCGGATGATATTCAATTATACATCAGCAGTAGTGAAAGAAATATTCAAGAAAAACTAAATGAGGATTTAGAACGAGTCTTTCTATGAGCATCTGCAAATGGCCTGAGCCTTAACCCAAAAAAATCAAAATGTATCTTTATACAAAAAAGATCACAGTGCGTTGTTGTAATACCAAAAATATATATTAATAATCAGCAAATTGAGGTAGTAAGCAAATGTAAAAATATAGCAGTCATTTTCAATAGCACCCTTACCTGATCAGACCACGTTACAAATGCTTGTGGGAAAACTTTTTCAATGCTACGTACTCTGTGGCCCACACAATATTGTACACCACCCAAAATCAGGCTACTTCTTGCAAAAACGTATCTCATCCCAACCCTAACCTATGCATGCGAAGTTTTTTCAAGCTGCGACGCAAAAAGTAAAAAGAGACTAAATGTTACGTACAACACTATAACAAGATATGTGTTTGGTTTAAAGTCTTATGGAAATAATGAACACTCAAAGAACATTTTTAGCGTCCATTTCGAAAACCTAATAAAAATAACAACTTTAATATTCTTACACAAAATTATAACTACGTATGAGCCTGATCATCTTTAAAGCCGGCTTAGATTCGGTCGTTCTAGCCAAAATAAAACATTAATACAAATAAGATACCGTACATTATTATCGAATTGGCAGTTCTTCGTAAATGCAATACGTCTTTGGAACACTATTCTACCACTTATTAGGGACACTTACAACGCGTTACTATTCAACAAGAGACTTTTCTATTTTTATTCTTGATTTTATTTATTTTTTTAGAATTTTTTTTTTTTAATAAATGTTTTATTTTTGTTACGAACTTTATTTGTTTTTAAGACAATTATTTTAGTTTTAATTCTGGCTCTAGTTCATTTTTAAATTTTCTATGAAAATTTATTTTTATTTGTGATAATTAATGAATAATAATTTGAAAAGTTTTATTTTTATTATTTTAATTTTTTTTTTTAACTTTATTTTGTAACTTAGTTTTTTTCATAATATTGTACCTATTTAAAAATATACATACATGAATACATAATTTTTTTTCTTATATTCTATACCATGACACTATTTACTATCCTTAAGCTTCTATTATTGTAAAACTCATGTTTTGTTGTAGAAGTTACCAATAATTAAATAAATAAATTTGCTTTGCATACGAATTATATATAATAATAATACTCCACATACATATAATAAATTTTTTTTTTAATAATAAACAAAAATTTTATAAATCTTATGACTCATATCATATCATATCATTAACTAACCAGATGTTTGTTTATATTGATGATCTTGCTGTCTTCATTCACGAAACCTTGGGTGTTGGTCGTGGGTTACCTGTTTTCTCTTGTTGATAATTTGGCTGTCGTTACTCTCAAGCCCTTGGTTGTTGGTTGCGAGCTGTCCTCCTAATATACGCTTTAATCTTCTTGATGGTCCAAGTTAGCATCACAAATATAATTATTATGATTAGGACGGTCGTGATGTCCGCTTTTTGTGGTTGTTCTTCACTTTTTGGACTGCTTACCTCTTGTTTATCATCTTCACTCTGTTATTATTATTATATATATTAATATATATTATTATTAAAGAGGCGTCACACAAACCAACATAAGAATAGCATGTTTAGCAACATGCAAAAATTAGGTCATTTGCAATTGAAGACTATTTATTAATAAATTGTCACAATGCAAGCGTTGAAATTGTATACCTTTACAATTTCAAGACTACTCTGAGACCTGCTGCATCGAAGGCATTGTCTGCCAAAAGGCCCTTTAATGAAGTGGTGAGGGATAATCTCATCATGGTACTAGCGAACAGCAAAGAAGGAATAGTCCGGCATCTCGCTTTGACTCCGGAGAGATACATCGGGGCTAAATGGTAATCAAATGCCTGGACGAGTTCTCGAAGGACTTCCTCGACAACTGCATCGCTAAGATTAGCAGTGCATGAAACGGCTTAAGCCTTAAGCTAATCTCAGCGTAGGATATCCAGATGAGGCCACGCGCTAGGATCTGGTTACCGAACCGAACAAAATGCTGGAGTGTCTGAAACTGCAGAATCCCAGCATTTCAATGGCTGACTGGTCAATAATCTGTATGGAACAAGGTGACAGTCACACATGCTTAACACTCGCCATCACCGAAAGGGGATCAGCTGATCTTGAGAAGGCGGGTTTTAAACTCTTCTTTGGGGTACGTGACGCAAAGGTGAAGGTTTTTGGCCCTCGGGCTCAGGGAGCGCTGAAGCAGATGAAGTTTAGATTGCCAACTCCCTGCTCACGGACATCAAGCTCTCTGTCTTCCCAGAAGAACACCCATTAAAATGATGCTCAGGGTCGTTCAGATAAATCTAAAGCACTCGAAATGTGCTACAGATAACTTACGGGTGCTACTAGCCGAAGAGGACCCCGACATTGGACTAATCCAGGAACCCTGGGCAGTGAACTCCGAGGTGAGCGGATTTCCGTCCTTAACATACCATATTCTTTATGCGAAGGATGAAGGTAAGCCTAGGGCGTGTCTTGTAGCAAAGAAGAGTATTTATATCTTTTTTTGTACACAGTTAAGCTCAGCAGACCTTTCGGTTGCAAGAATCGAGCTGCCACATGGAAGCTTCCTTATTGCCTCAAGCTATATGGCACACGCCAAGTTAGCGCCACCAGACGAAGTGGGCATTTTCCTGGCCTTGGTCGGGGCTTCCGAAGATATCATCCTGGGCTGTGATGCCAATGCCCGGCATTCGATCTGATTTTTTATAGTTATTTAGTTAATTTATAAATACTAACAGATTAAGCATATGTGACTCTGGGACCAAACCCATATTTATATTTCCGAGTTCGGATAGGTATAATGGATGGGAGGAGGTTATGGATATGACACTCATGAATGATAGGTCTAGGATGTCGGTTGATAGGTGGAGAGTGTCGAGTAAATGGTCGTTTGCCGATCATAACTGGATTCTGTTCGATATTAGGCTAGGTGACGGGACTCATTTCAGGAACCCAAGAAGGA
>NDXZ01016929.1:0-10481 GCA_003055125.1 Paykullia maculata
ATGAATGAGCTCGCAGGTTGGGCAAAAAGAATTCCGTAATCATCCGTCGATAATTTTCACCGTTGACATTCGTCGCCTGGCCTCGAGAATTTTCAAAAAAAAATGGTTCAATTATCTCATGCGTGAAAGCGTGGCACACCAAACAGTTACCCTGGGGCAATGCAATGGTTTTTGATGTTTCAATCGAGGGTTGCGGGTTCTTGAAGACCATTAACGGCAGTTTTGTTTGTTGACGTGGCCGTTTAAGTGAAAATGATCCTCGTCGCTCCAAAAAATGGGATTTACAGTGCGAAAACGCTCCAATATCGTTTCACAAAAATTTTTGCATAAATCAAAGTCACTTTCTTTCAGTTCTTGAATAATTTGAATTTTAAAAGGATGGAACTTCAGATCCTTTCTTAAAATTTCATGAATAATCGCTCTTGAAAAGTCGCGGATTTTCACGTTAGCTGCTTTCAACCAGTTCAATGTTTTCGGGAGTCCTTGAAGATCGACTGGGCCCTGGCCGTGGAACATTTATAGCCGAAGCAGTTGCGCGGAATCTCTGCACCCACGAAAGAATTAAATTTACACTTGGTCCATCACGTATTCGCCGAATACCGAACTTTGAACAAAATTGTCGACGAGCAATTACATAAGAATCATTACTCTTAAAATATGTCTCCACAGCGAACGCGCGATGCTCACTCGACCACTGCAACATCGTGATTGACAAATCCGCACAATCAATTATTCCAACGGCGCCACCGCACCGTTTATTACTTTTTGCAATAATTGTATTTAAAAATATAAATTTGCCACCAGACACCCTGCATATAAGAATACACGCGATTTTGTGAAATATAGCGACACGATTAATTAATAATATTTGTATAACTTAATAAGCTTTCTGATCTCATTGGGGGGTTTTTTTTTTGTTTAATTAAAAATTTTCAATTTTTTTCCATTATTACCTGAAGGGAAACTGCTTTGAGAATATGTAGCTAGAAACTCACAGTAAACAAAATACACTTTTTTTAATGAATGAAACCTTTACCAAAATCAATTTTTATACCCTTCACACACACACATGTGGTGAGGGTATATATAGGTTTGTCATTCCGTTTGTAATTTCTTCAATATTCATTTGCGACCCTATAAAGTATATATATTCGGGACCATTATAGAAAGGGAAGTCGATTTAGCCATGTCCGTCTGTCCGTCTATCCGTCTGTCCGTGTGTATGTTGAAATCAAGTTTACGTAGCTCCCATAGGTTACCCAGGGTTGTATGTGGTATCAAACTTTTCGAGAAAATCGGTATTAAAAAATGGCAAGATCCATCAATAACCGGCTGAGATATAAGCAAAAAACGACGACTGCCTCGTTTTTTTAAAAGGTTTTTTTTTTTACTTAAAAATTATTATATATATATGTAAGACATTTCTTTTGTGGAATTTCAAAGAAAAAAATTTTCGATTTTTAAGGAAAAAAAAATTTTCCGAGATATAAGCAAAAAATTATTTTTTTGTTTGTTTTTTTTTTAACACAAAAATTGGGAAATATTGGGAAAAAAAGCAAAAAAATGTTTGTGTATTTTGAAAAAAATTTACTAATATACACACATAGAGAACGTAGTGAAGGTATATAAGATTCGGTATAGCCGAATATAGCGCTCTTACTAGTTTTTTTGGATTAATCCTAATTTTTGGTCTAGCATATAGAGCTCTTGAGCTAAAAGAACATCCTAAAATTGTACTTCTTAGTTGAGAATTAACTATATTTTGTAGTTCATTCATAAGTCATTGAGATGAAAAACCTGTGCAAACAATTAAAAAAAAATATTTTGTATATGTTTCAAGAAAGTCTGTTTAATTTGTCTAACTTTGTAAAGGAAACCTGCAAGGAAAGTGAATATAAATAAAAAAAGCTTAAAAAAATAAATAAAAAAGTTTATAGATTTAAGAACAAAAATCCAAAGATCTTGTTCGTATCTTGATGACTGCAATACTGTTGTAGTTAAATAAAACCGGAGCGAGCTTCGGAAAACAGCATAAATAGTGAAGGTAAAGCTATCCTTCACTTTACTGTGAGACCCGTCTTGAACCCAGTATATTTGGACTAAATAGTAGGAACGTTTAAGAACAAAAATGTTAACATGAATCTAAATAAATGATAAAGATTATTTTATCAAAGACCTTAAAAAAGTTAGAATTCTTACTTTCTGGTTGTTAGCAAAAAAAAATTCTGGCAACACAAAGCACCCATAACTCGTCTATTAGGGAAAGCCGGAGTAGAACAAGTTGGTTATTTTATTGTAAAACTGTTTTCCTTCATATCTCAATAACTAAAATTTCATGCAGCAAGAGCATGAACGATTTGCCGCTAAACTGCTTCCTGCCAACCTAAAAGCCTGCAGATGTAAAACATTGTCTTACGTCTTTAATTTGATAAAAATTAATTTTTCCACAACAATGTAGTAACATTTAATCTGTATTTTAACGAATATATTACATTTTTGTATATAAAAAACTTTAATAAAAAACACGCAAATTTAATGTTGTTACTGGCAAAAAAACAAAAAAAACACAACAAAGTTTGTTCACTGACCAGGAGATTAGTAGTGATTAAAGATGTAATTTACTTGTTACAAAAGAAACGAAATTTTTTCTTAAACATTAAAATATTTCAGTAAAAACCTACAAATATTCTGTGAATAAAATGAATCATTACAATAGAACATTTGTAGAAAAATGAACAGAAAAAAATTAATTCTGTTTTCCATGTTTGTTTCTCAAATACTTTTGCAAAAAAATAAGACATTTTTTAGAAGAAGATTAATAGAGTTAGAATATAAAAACAAACATGCAACAATATTTTATTTACAAACAACAATTTATGTCTGTAGTTAATTGTGTTTACGAACACTTTTAAATAGAATTTCACGTAATTGACATATTAAATATGAGGAACATTTTTATTAAAAGATTTTCTATGGAAAATTTCAAAAAATTAGATTCTAATAATTTTTTGGAGTCAAAAAGGTCGCCTTTTTGTTTATTGCTTCCATAAATACCTTTCGAAGATCACCTACACTATTGTTTATTTTACCTAGATTAACTATACAGTTATTTGGTATAAAAAAGACGATAAAAAAAACGTCGAGTAATTTTAAACTTAATTTATATATATATAAAAATGAAATGGTCCATGTATGTAACCGCATCACTTGAGAACGAACGGCTGGATCGATTTGCGTGAATTTTTTTGAGTTTAGTTCGTAGTTTTCAGGAGACGGTTTACATGGATAAGGGGGCGTGACACCTCCCACACATTTTAAATGCATTTTATGATATGTAAAGAGAACTTTTAAATCTAACGTCTTAAAATTTTGTACGGTTATGTCTTATACCATTTCCCCTATTCGAGCAAAAAAAATGTTGGATCGGTTCAGGGGGTGTGGTACCGCCCATACAACTCAAATACAATTTATGGCATATCTTAAGAACTGTGACTTCAATAGCCTCAAATTTTTGTACGATTAGCTTTTATATCATTTTCCTATTCGAGCCAAAAATTGTAAGGATCGGATCGGGGCATGTGGTACCGCCCATACAAACCAAACATAATTTATGCCATATTTAGGAAACCATAGATATGGTCTCAAGTTTTTGTACGATTAATTTTTTTTAACACTTTTCTTTTTCGTGCAGGGGTGTGGCACCATCTATACATTTTATTGCATATCTTAAAAAGTCTGAAATGTTGTAGGATTAACTTTTAAACGATTAATTATGATATGATTTTTCTTATTCTATACGATTCATTTTAATGCCATTTTCCATATTCGGCCTATAAATTGGCAACAACGAAGCAAGGAGTGCGGCTATGTCCATGCAAATAAATATATTATTTAAGATATTTGAGAAACTATTATCTTAAACTTTGCTTAACTCTCTTTGATATCTGTTGGCAAAACCGACAAAAACGTGGCATCTACTATACAGCTCAAATAAATTGCTTTAAATATCTGTTATATCTTTTGTATCAAAACTTTCTACCATTAACTATAATATAACTTTCCTTATTCAAGCAAAAATTGCCTTCATCGGAGCAGGGGTGTGTCACCGCCCATAAAAAGAAAATACATAAACTGAGATATTTGGTAGTCGGACATCTTGGAATTTATGAACGAATTCGCTTAAGTAATTACTTTATTTCAAAATTATATAAAAATTGCCTCCTATTCACTTCTCATTTTCCTACTGTTTTCCTACTGTTTTCGCAAAACGCATTTCCAATTTTTTTCATTATTAAATAATTTCCGTATAAAGCCGGGGCGCTCTGCTAGTACCAAATAATTATTTTGCTGTTTAACCCTTCTTAAATAATAAACCAATTTTTTGTTTGTTTAATGAAGTTAATTGACTGAATAAAAAAACCTCTAAACAAACACCTAAAACTTAAATTTCAACGAACGAGAAAAAACTAAAGAAGCAGCAATTAATTATTTAATGATCATTTAAAACGTCAAAATTTGTTTAAATGTTAAAGGAATCAAAAGGAAGCCGTTATCATAAACAAATTTTTATTTTGGATTATATATGTATTTATTAATGTGTTATTTATTGAATGTAACAAGTATCTACCATATATGTATGTATGCATACAAACATACACGATACAACAACTATATATGGCGTTTATATGAACTTTAGAGTTGTAAGGATGTATGAATACCAGAGTATTGTATTTATTACATGCTTTTTTGCATGTGTCAAAATTTTGACATCTTTAAATGACATTTCTGTAAACTAAGTGAATATGTCAGTAAGTTAAAAATAAAACCTAAACACAGTAACAGTTGCAGCAATATAAAAAATAATTCGTTGACATTAACCGCAAACTTTAAAAAAAATGTCTTAAAAAAGAAATAAAACTAGTAAGAGCGCTATATTCGGCTATACCGAATCTAATATACCCTTCACTACGTTCTCTATGTATATGTGTGTATATTAGTAATTTTTTTTCAAAATACACAAACATTTTTTTTTGCTCTTTTTCCCCAATATAATCATTTTTGTGTTAAAAAACAAAAAAAAAAATATTTTTTGCCTAAAAATCGAAAAAAAATTTTCTGTAAAATTCCCCAAAAGACATGTTTAGTAAAAAAAAAAACGAGGCAGTCGTCTTTTATTGCTTATATCTCAGCCGGTTATTAATGGATCTTGCCAGTTTTCAATACCGATTTTCTCGAAAGCATTGCCAAATGTTTAATACCACATACAACCCTGGGTGACCTATGGGAGCTAAGTAAGCTTAATTTCAACATACACCCGGACAGACGGACATGGCTAAATCGACTTCCCCGTTTATAAGGATCCCAAATATATACACTTTATGGGGTCGCAAATGAATATTGAAGAAATTACAAACGGAATGACAAACCTATATATACCCTTACCACATGTGTGTGTATGAAGGGTATAAAAACACAGAAGCCAAGTAATATATTTTTATTTAGGTTGCTCTTACATATGTAATAAAAGCCGTATTTCATCAAATTCAAGACGAAGGATATTAATTTCATTGCAACTTGAATAAATGTCACTTGTAATTTCCAAGTCGTCAAAAGTTGCAACAATTAAAAAAAACTCTTAGAGAAAATGGTGTTTGATTTTAAGGGAATTTTTAATTTGAAAGAAAAAAACCAATGGCAATGAAATAAAAAAAATATAAAGTTACAAAATCAAAATATTAACATAAGTCAGGAAATTGAATACAAGATTTACTAATGGGTCTATTGCTAATAGTAGACAAACTTAAGTGTTAATATATTTGACAAATGAATTCGAAAATTGTAAGTTCTAACCATTATTTGGCAAGCATTCTTGAAAGGCATTGTAATCTCCAGCTTTTACTGTTCATTACAACTTTACTTACCGAGTAAGTTAGCTAGTAACATTAGATAATATTATAAACTACATAGTTATTATTTGGCTAAAAATATACTTACAAAGAGTATAAAAAATAACTAGTGACCAGCCAGCTGTCGTTTTAAAGTTAGCCTTGAAAAGGTTTTTTTTAAAACAAACAAAAAACACACAGGATTTTCTTTTGCAACTATTTGATTATGAATGCTAAATGAACCTAAGTGTAGCGGATGTAATGCCCAAAACGATAAATACCCAGCAAAATGTGCTGCTAAGAAGGAAACAGGTCTCTTGGAAAATAACATTAAATCTGCGAATACACTTTGCCTTACGTACACGCAGAGAAAAAACATGGTTGGGGTGCAACCATAATATGATTCCACCCAACTCTAGTATAGTCCCATATGATTGTAATATATTTCCACCTATTCACAATATGACTAAACGAATATTTTTTTTAATAAAATAATTTGACACATTTGCATTTATTGTCACTTTTTATATTGATTTTACTTACCTCTTAAATTGTAATGTTTTACTTAACTTTCTTTTTGTTTTTATATTTTTTAAAGCTTATTATTAATTTTTAATATTTTTTTTAACTCTTGACACTTCATATAAAAATTTTTCACTAAATTGAAAGATCTTAGAAGAAGAACAACAACCGAAAACAAGCAATTGTTTAAGTTTATCATGCTTTGATTGCCTTAAACTATAACTTTAAATATAATAGTATTTTTGCGAACAAATCATGATTTGTTTGTTACAACAGCTTTTTTAAACATATTATTTTTCTAAATAATCATGTCAAAGTTTTCAATAATGGAAACCATTTAATGATAAAATATAAACCAAATACTTGATTATCGTTTACTTTAATTTGTTTGCGGTATTCAAATTTTTCGTAGAAAAAATAAAATGGTTGTCGTGATCATGTTTCAATCATGTTTTTTCTCTGCGTGTAGTTGATGAATATTGTAAAACGAGTTCCCTCTTCAAAGCATTACATTTTGATACAAAAAATGTTTCTTTCAAAGTTAAAAAAAAACATTATCGTTTTAGGGAAAAGGGTAACCCTTTTTAATGCAGTTTGTAAGAATTTTAAAATTTTTACTTACTCAAGTAACCTAAAAGCCTTCTTATGAAGCTTCTCATAATCCAAAATAATTTTGATTGGAGGTAACTCAATACGAAATTAGAAATCATAGTTTCACTTAAATTTTTTTAAACTTAATTTAAAAAACAAAATTTAGAGAAATTTAAATTTAAAATAAATTTTTGATAAATTTTACATTTTGGGTTTGTAGCAAATCCTAAGTTTATTTTTCTAAAAATTTTCTTGTTTTAAAATAATATTCGATAATTTTGTTTTCTTTTAAAGAATGGGGGAAAACATTTCGCCTGCAAGTTCTCCATTTAAATTGTTAGAAGGTGTTGCTAGAAACATTTTTAATAAGATTGTAATAGCTGTAAAGTTAGTTTAAATATTATTATAATATAAATTAAATTTAAAGGCTTTTTTTTAAGTTGCTTTAAGCATATTTTAAATTAAGGCCCACAAGTATATTATTACGTTTACCAACTAACTTGCATATGAATATGCAAAAACTATTACATGATATATTGACAATCAAAATGTTTTTCTGTTATTATATCTTTTTATATTTTCAAACTACATGACAACTTCAAAACAATCTTCCTCCTTTTCAATTGTTTTTCTTACATGCACAGAGTATATCCATACATAACTCCTATACATATTCATAGTTATGGTTTGTTGGTAATAACCACTCTCGTTTCGGCGTCTTAAAAAGAAAGAAATACACGCCATAACAGGCAACATTTGGAAAATATGAATGATCATACATTTACAGCCAATTGAATGGGTGTAATCGATTTTAAATTGAACACCTTAAATGTCATAAACAAATGGCTTGGAATAGCATGATGAGAAGGCGAATTAACTCGAATCACCGAAGAATGATTATAGCAAAATCAAATTATGAAATGTAATAAATAAATCTAAAAACAATTCAATACCATTAAATTACACGCAAATAAAAAATGTTCAATTCAAAAAAATATCACACACACACATACTTACACACTAATAGTCTTACAAGTCTTTTAGAAAATACCGCTTATTAAACGAATATATAGATAAACGAATAAACGTAGTAACTGGCTTTCAAAGTATTAGTGTAACTAAATAGGCAGATATTAAAGACGAAAAAACTAGTAGCCAAAGTGAAAAAAATCAAACTTTACTACAATAATAGAGGGGCAAACACTTTTTAACAAAAAAAAAATCTCGAAATGAAATGAGATCAGTATCATGTTACATTCTTGGGTTTTTTTTTATCCCTTACGATTTCTGCTCAGCTACATTGGAAAAGATTAAAAACTATGAAATGACAATAACTGCAACGTATTCGTTCGACATAGAAATACATGAATAAATATTTAAGTTAACTTGCATCACACACATACACACACACGCACACCAAATGGCAAGTGCTGCAACGCACAAGCTGTTACTTACATTCGTATTTTATCACTACACATACTTGAAATGTCCAACAACAGCAACAATAACTAACTCGTGGACGATGGATGAGCTTTTCTGCAGAATCTAGTGCTGTTTGTTGGTGTGTGTCACATTGTGTGTTTACCCCGTTTGAGCTGGTGTATTTTAACTCCCTGGAGTCTCATTTGTGCGGTCTTATGATCGTTTGCAGTTAATGGTGTGTGAATAACTGCATGATCACTGCTATATAAATACAAACTCTTCCTTGCAAGCTTGATAGTTTTAGTCAGTATGTATCAGAAAGGGCCCTTCAAGCGTGGCGTCACGTGCTATGAAATTAAAATCAATAATTTTAGGTTTTTAAAGTAAATAATTAGTTTTACTTAGCGGAGTAATATAGAATATAATATTTTTTTATTGTTAAATTATTAGTGCTGAACTTAAATATTTGTGTATGTGGTAGATTATAACTAGTTCGGCTTTAGGTCATAAATTTATAATTAAAAATCAAAATCCAGAACTAAAGTTATTGTTTTTATTTGAAAAATATTTTTATTATAAACTCCGACATTTCAATCTCATTCGCTTATCATATTTATGAATTTAATTAAAATTGAAACGGTTATATTGAGTTGAAAATTTCTTATTTTTTTTAAGTTTATTTTATTTTATAACTAATGAAAAAAATTAGAAATGCGTTTTGCAAAAAAATTAGCATATCTATATATTAAAGTATTTTATATAAATGTTTTAATAGACTGTCTGCTTATTCGATGTTGAAAGTTATGTCGCACGCTACCTTCAATTGTGTAAGCCAAATTTGACTGTGACCTTCGATGGTGGCATTTTTTTTTTACGAAATAACTAAAATCGATTGAATAAGGCTTTTTTTTATTATGGAAAAGTAAACAATTTCAAATTATGAATACACCAACTTAAACTTTGCAAATATATTATTTGCTCCAAAAATTCAAATTTTGATCAATATTTTTAGTTTCCATATAATAAGGGTCTTCCTCCAAAAACTAAAGAAGTGATGCGATTACATACATGGAACATTTCATTTTTAAATATATAGGCATAGATTAGTCGCACAAAATTTTAAGATCGTAGATATAACATATGTCATAAAATGTATTTGAGCTCTATTGGCGGTGCAACGCCCCTTGATCCGATCTTCGCAATTTTTTGCCCAAATATGAGATATGGTATGAGTTAATCCTACAACATTTTAAGACCATTGATATAACAGTTTTTAACATATGCAACAAAATGTATTGATAAAATTTTTGGCACGAAAAAGAAATTTGAGACCATACAAAATATGTTCTGATCCGATCCTTGCATTTTTTGGCTCGAATAAGAAAAATGGTATAAAAGTTAATCGTACAAAATTTTAAGACTATTGAGATAACAGTTCTTCAGATATGCCATAAAATAAATTTGGGTTGTATGGGCGATCCTAACAATTTTTGGCTCGAATACGAGATATCCACAAAATTTTAAGACGATAGATTTAACAGTTCACTTTACATATCATAAAATGTATTTAAAATGTGTGGGAGGTGTCACGCCCCTTTTTTTCATACGAACCGTCTCCAAAAAATTACGAACAAAACAAAAAAGCTTCAGGCAAATCGATCTAGCCGTTCTCAAGTGATGCAGTTACATACATTTGCGATTTCATTATTATATACATATGTATACAGATTATAAATGAATGACCTAAAGCCGAACAATAATCTTCTACAAATACCCATCAACGGTCAATAATACTAGTTTAACAATAGAAAAATATTATATTCTCTTTATATTTAGTTTGAATTAAATGTTTTATGTTCTGAGTGGCTTAAATAACAAATTAGAATTTAAATTTGAAAAGTAAGAACCATTAAAATGTTTATTTTTATTTATTTTTGAATTGGTATTAGCCGCTAGAATTCCCAGTTTATTTTTTTTTAAATAATTCTTCATCACAGCAAATATTAAAAACAAACAAAAAATGTCCATTTAATTTTCCTCTCTCGAATTTGTTTATAACTT
>NDXZ01016941.1:0-16699 GCA_003055125.1 Paykullia maculata
AAAAATTATTATATTTGTGTGTAAGACATGTCTTTTGGTGAATTTTAAAGAAAAATATTTTCGATTTTTAAGCAAAAAAAATTTTTTTTTGAGATATAAGCAAAAAAATTTTTTTTCGTTTGTTTTTTAACACAAAAATGATTATATTGGGAAAAAAATGTTTGTGTATTTTTAAAAAAATTTACCAATTTACACACAGAGAACGTAGTGAAGGGTATATAAGATTCGGTATAGCCGAATATAACGCTCTTACTAGTTTTATTTGCAGCAGCCAATAAAATCAACTTCTGTTGAAGTTAAATTCATATAAAATATTATACATTCATTTGTATAATTGTCATATTTATTATTTGTTGAACTTTTTTATCTATAAACTTATTAATCATTTTTATTTTTTTGGCTATTTTTGAAATTGTGATATATTGAGAATGTTATTTTATTTGAAAGTTTAAAAGGTATGAGAGGCATTTAAGCGATTAAACGAATGCTCCAGTTTTTTTTATGATGGCAGAAAACTGGCCACTTAGTTTGTAATATATTTTGTACTGAAAAACTGAATTCTACATTTAAATAGGACTTAAAGATAAATAGTCTAAAGGAGATAAAAGTCAGCCAATTACACTTAAGAAATAAAAAAGGTTTTCTTTCATAAAAAACATATCTAAAGCTTCAATTACATTAAACAAAATAACTCTGTGGTTACTCTTACTTAAAATATTTTAAAGCTCCTTTTGCGGCCAACTCTCACATAAGGATTGCACTAAAATAAATATGTTTTTCATTTGAGCGAACACTTTGTTTCGAATTAAATTGGATATTATGTTTCTTTTTACCCTCGTTTTTACCACCTATATTGTATATTGGGTAGACAAGATTTGCTACAGCCTTTTACTTATGTTTTTACAATTTGCATAATATTTGTTAGAAACTAAAAAAAAACTTTAATTAAATGTTTTTCTTTATACATGTTTTTTAAACCAAACTCAATTTTCTTTTCTTTTGATTTTCTTATTTCTTCCTTCTTTAAGCACTTGAAATTAGATGGTGAGATTTTATTGCTTTGACTTGTTTGTGTTAAATTTCTTACAACTTCTTGGCTGTTGTATTATTTCTTAGCATCTTTTCGTTTCCTTTACAAAGTTGTGTCATGTGTAGAAATAAACATATTCTTCAACAGAATAAAGATAAAAGAAATACTTTGGTTTTTCCTTTTTTTTTTGGTAATTTAAATTTAATCACAAAATTTCGAACCAAAACAAAAGCATAAACAAACTGGAATATAAAAAGGGTTTTCTTTTCCTTTTTTCGAAACGATATATGTGGTTATTGGCTGGTAATTCGATTTAAAGTGTTAATGACAATAACGATAAAAGTCAAAAGAGAAAACATATTTTTACTTTGGGTTTTGTTACAGTTGGTCAGTGTGTCAGCCTGAAAACATTGACCTAAATTAGAAACATATTAGTAATTTATAAGGGTTAAGTAAGGAAAATACACATAGATTTTTAATCAACGAAAATTAAAGATTATGGTAGATGGGGGGTTGGGAAAATTTTGCTTTTATTACAAAAATTATAGAATGTAGTTTCATTTTTTTAAGAAAATCATAAACTTCATTTGCACAATGTTTATTTAAAAAAAGACTTCTTTTTAACGGACGAAACTTTTGTGCCAGTGGTTTCATGAAATGCATCACCATGTCAGGGCATACAAAATGATTTTTTTTTTGTAAATTAAATTGACTGCTGATAGAAAATAGCTATACAATAGATATTTTTAGTTCAGATTTTAAACCAGATCCGTTAGATCTGTTTGACATAGTAGGGAATAGTTTTTTCGGTATCATAAATTACATCTACAATTGCTCTACATGACGATAAAAATATAATAAATCACCATTGTATGGGAGTGGTTGTATTAAAGAAAGTATACTTAAATACACATAAATCTCTTTTGACCTTACATTTATCCTATTTATATTCATTATGCAAAACTAGAAACCAAATACATGATCTTTAGGCTCTGCTTAAATCAAGGGTTTCCGTCTAAATCGGCTTCCTTATCTATAAGGATCCAGAATATATATGCTTTATGAGGTCGCAGGGGTATAAACAAGCAGAAAAAAGTATTCAAAAAACTGCCATAAAACCGACAGAAAAGTCTTTAAAATAATTGAATATGATCTGTGCCTTCTTCTTTCGGATTTATCGGCGTTGACAAGCTACTTTACATATGTACCTGCAGAAAATATAGTCTAATTATTAAGTTTTACGATCGGAATGGCCAGTTAACATGACCACTTCGTGAAATGAATCGTTTAATAAATCAAATTTATTGCGCTCAGTGTGGCATGGGGTACCGCCTTTTTGAAACAACATTTATTCCTTTAAATGTGGCAGAAAGCAGTTAAAAATTTCAATTTCAACAGCTTTTAGGGGGCACCAAACTGTGACGTTCTTAGATGTAAAGGTATTTAAATATTGTTTTGGGGACTATGAATCATCTAAATACGATATTACGATTTATTAACAATGCACTTCGAATAAAAGTGTACTTCATTGCTAAACCAGTTTTTAAATGAAATTAAAGCTATTGCAATATTTTTCTCAGCCTATTTATAAAATAAACGGTTCTGTTAAAATGTTTAAATATTAAAAACAGTAATAATTAACAGTAATAAGACTGGATTACTGTTAACATTTCGAAGTATATTTAAAAATTATTTCATTTTATTTTTTTGCTATCTGTTTTTGACACAAATATGTAGATAATAATTTAAGCTTAAATAAAATTTATTAAATTTCAGTTATGTAAATAAATTCCGAAGAAAAAAATGTAGATAAAATTTATGCAAAAAAAAAAAAATATTTTTTTAAAGAAAAAAACAAATCAAAATGTTTAAACATCAAAAGGGTTGAAATCAGTTGCTTTGATTTGCTATTGTTTTTTCGCCGGTTTTTAAATGCGATTCTATTTTGTAAAAACAAAACCCTGCAGTTTCTTGTGTTTGCCTATGAGTAACACGTACACATGTTTTTATTATTTAAAATGCAAACAAACATTAATTATTAATCAGAAGTTACAACCTCTTACATCATATCTGTAATAAACTTAAAAACAAATTTTTGAATTAGTAATTCAATTTTAATTTATTGATACTCACCAAAACTGTAGGTTTTTTTTTTAAGCGTATCAGTTGTTAAGTTGAGTTTCTTTAAGTGTGTAAATACCAGTGGTATTGTAACGATTTCTTAAACATAAATTTTATTCTATTATTAGCTCATTTGACAAATATATACAAAAATTAAATACTGCCAAATAGATGTATGTATTTAAGGTTTAAATTTTGGTATAAAGTGAGAAAAATGTTCTGCTCGAAAAAAGTCTGCTAGAAAAAAAGTAGTAAAAATACAACAATCTTTTGAAAGATATTATTTGTTAAAATAAAGAGAATTGAAGGTTGGTATTTATTTTCTATTGACAGTAAATTTGCCACAATTTAGTTGTATGTTTAAATTTTAACAATTCATTTTTAATTCTTTCTTTAAACCTTATCTCAGCTTAGATCATAGACAGTCCAAAATTTTTACTGAGTTAATTTATAGGATTAAATATTAATTTTTTTTTAAATTAGCATCAAAAATAAAACGGCTAGGCGGAAAAAAGTAAAAGGCTTGTTTTGAACAGAACTTCTGGAATATCAATTTCCTTCTGCCTTTTCAGAAAGATTTATATGCCCCCCTATTCGAAAAGGTTCAAGGTACATTCACAATTCCTCTCTTTTAAGAGTAGCATAGAAGCTTTTTTTTATATTTTGTTTTAAAAAATTAATAAAAGACTGTTCGAAAACTACATCACTTTTCAATTAAAAAAAATTAAATAATAATGAAAAACTTTTAGGAAAAAAATTAACAAATGACAGCAATCTTTTATGTTTTTTTTTTCAAAATTCCTCCGAAGTACCTTTAATACACAATTTATGTTCTTATTGCAGTGTTTTGAAGTTTCTTCTCTACTCCTTCTATTTAAAAAGAATTTAACTTTCATAAAACTGTGTATTTAATGACAAACTCGTCATTGTAAGTTTTACTATGAAAAATTCTTAGTCTCAGTATAATTTACGAATCTCCTATGTCTTATTATCATTCGGCTAATGTCACGGTAATTATGGAATATAGTTAAATCCGGTTAGAATCTATAGTTTTTTTCCCTACAAAATTGGAAACTTAGTGCCGATATATGCAAGGTAATATATATCCTTTGTAAAAAAATTGCATAAAAATAATAAATAGTTTGTCAGTGATAAATTATTTGTCTATAAAAATATTCAAGACAAGTGGCAATTTTTGATTCATTTTCTTTTTGTTTAAATAATTCTAGTACAAATACTTTTCAATTCATGATTAATTTAATATCTTTTGTTACTTCTATTGCTTTTTATTTGACTGTGTTTTTTTCTTTTACTTTTTTCTTCAAGTTGACTTTAATACGAACACATTAAGTCTACAATACACATTAAGGCCAAGTATATATTTATTATCTGTAAATATTTTAAACACTTATACAGAGCAACAGATACGTACATATCACACATACACACACATCGGTGTGAGGTCAGTAACAACTATTAGTGTCTGGTATTTAATTCAACTGATAAAAGATATGTGCTCTTATTACTGCTGCTTCATCAATAGCAGCCGCACAGTGTAACGCAAAATCAAAAAATTATATGGAAATTAGAAAATTTTTTTTTTATTAATACTAGACACTAACTGTTGAACTTTATAGAAATGTAATAGTTTGCCACTTTGCAGGTGCCTTTTTTGCCAGTTCTTTTGCTTGATTCAGTCAAAGTATATTTTAAAACAATAAAGGGGCTTATATATGTAAAAGAGTTACAATCCTACTCTTGTGCTTATCTCTGCTCTTTAATACTTTTATATGGTTTGCATATCGTTTAATGGGACAGTAGTTTGTCGTAATAAAATTGTCGTAAGAAGACGTATTGATCAGTTGTCAAGTTGTTAAAAACCGAAAGAAGTTCAAACGAAATTTTTTGTCTAAATCATTTTTACAATTTTTTTTTTAACTTTAATTTACAAATAAAAAAATAAATAAACCTTTAGTAAACCATAATAAAAAAAAATAATAATGAACTATAATTGAAATCTTATTAATCTTGAATAATCTCAAATAAAAACTAAAACGCAGAGTTTTAATTTGTACATATATAATTGATTAAGATAGAGAAATAGTACCGTGCAATTGATTAATATTTGTTTCTATTGTTTCTATAAAGAACATGGGGCTGAAAATAAGAATAATCTTTTTTATTTTTTTAAATTCTTCAAAGGTTTTTTGGTGAGAAAATGGTACTTATCCTCAAACATTTAAGAACAAAAAATATATTCCTAAATTAGTTCTTTTTGTCATACAATAAGTCCTTTTTGTTTAAAATTATCGTTCTTGATTCAAGCATATCATACTCAATTTTAGAATATCCTCATTTACAGGACTTTAATGTACGATATGTGATTAAAAGTAAGATAAGTACGGATATTCTAAAATTGAGTACGATATGCTTGAATCAAGAACGATAAGTTTAAAGCAAAAAGGACTTATTGTATGACAAATAGAACTAATTTATTATTTTGTTTCTTGTTCTAAAATTTATAAGGATAATTACTTTAAATAGTACCGTTTTCTAGTTGCTTTAGGAACATTTGTGTATAAATCGTGTTTAAAATATCAAGTACGATTTCACTTAAATTTGAGAATTTTATTCCAGAATTCTTTTCTTTGTGTATGTGTGTGTAGCAGCAATATTCTTGGCAGATTCTACATTACTTTGATGTGCAGCTATTGGGTAAATATCTATCAAATTGTATTGCTATTCTTTTAAAAAAATTGGTTTAGAAATAAAAGGTCTTACAACAGGGTATTAAACAATATTAAGTTCCTACCCTAAACATTATATTTTGCACCTCCATGTTGTAAAGTCAATAAAACCAACAACGGATTTGCGACTACTTTCAAGTCTAAAAAAAGCATTCATTAGAAAGAGTATTGTTATATTATCTGCAGACAAGTAACTTATAACTTTTAACACTTTGAATACCAAACATAAATATTATTTTTAAAAGTTACTACTCCATTATGTGTTCTTTTAATATTTTGAATGTTTTTCGTTACACAGTTATGACAAATACGATATATTTCACTATTTGTCACATACATGTTTGATTCTTCTTCTAATATTACTTTAATTTTCGTTTTTTGTTTATTTAATAAATAAATATGTGTGTCTGCGAGCACTTACTTTTTATTTATGTTTTTTTTTTTTTTTGGTTCAAATGCTGCTAGAAGCAATATTTAATACAATATAGTAAAGTATGCGAAAACCAGTGTTGCGGAAAAATGTTCTCCATAACACAACTTATTGTTTTATTTAAAGTTACACTTAATTTAATGGTTCTTACCACTTAAAGAAGTCAACATTAGATTTTTAAATTGTAACCATAGAAATAATCAAATGTTAGCTAGAAGTAATACACATGGTTTTAAGAGTAATTTTTAACATATATTAGTACACATTTTATTTAATGCAAAATAAGTAAAATTTTCCTTTTTGAAAAATCTTAGATTCTGTTTAGTTAGTTCCATTTTGTTTATTCTAGTTAATATCATTTTATACGACAAAACCGTTCTTAACTGTTCTTAACGGTTCTTGCTAACACATGAAGAATTTTTACTTCAGGCTCATCATATTTTGCTGGTGATCGTTTTCTAAACTTGATGGGTAAATGTTTAAAGTTAAGTCTTGTGCCTACTATGAAAGTTATAAAGTATTTCTTTAACATAGATGCGCTAATCATAGCAATGATGGATATAAAGAAAACATTTTTTTTAATAACTTGAATACAGTTTTTCGCTCAAGAACTAAGATTATTGAAAATATGATTAATTAAGTGGAAAAATATATGCATATTCATAAAACTAAATAATTTTAAATTTATGTTTTCAACTTCTTTATTTATCAGAAATGATCGACAAACTTTTTATTAAAATAAATTTTTTTTTGTATATCTTCAATATGAGCTTCTATCACAAAGGTGAAATATTGGTTAAAAATTTCTCAAATTATGCTCTTTTCTGGTGCGAATTTCCCTTACATTGTTTTCTTAATAAAGAGTTTTTAAACTAGATTTCTGGTTAAAGAAAATGTACCGTTTTTTAAATACAAAAAAAAGAAAGAATACCAAAAACTTATAAACAAATTATTAGTTACCTTAGTGGGCCTAGAGAAGCAACGGTAACACTGACAAAATAAAGAAAATGTATTAAAGAAAAGATGGAATAAACAACACATTTCTTTTCATTTCTACATGTGCAGAATTATTGTTAAGTCCATTAATATAAAATGTAAAGAGCAAAAAAAAAAGCAGAAAAAAGACACTTGACCTAAATGTTTTTTGTAAAAAGAATTTTTTTATTATAATTTTTTTTATATATTTCTCTTAATTCCAACGACAAATAAAAAAACATAGTTACAAATAAAATTAAATTATATAATAATTTCTTTTGCCTTTCTCTTGTTCTCTCAAACACCAAGACATTTCTTTCATTCCTATGCCTGTTATCATAATTTTTATTAAAAAATAGCAAAAATATTTTGCTAGGCAAATGTAAACTTAAATAAGAAAAAAACTAATGTCACATAAAAAAAGTTAATGTAAGTTTCTGATTATTTGCTTTAAATATAAGGAATTTAAATAAACATTTTCATATTATAAGACATAGTAAAAAATTTGTTTTGCTCTTTAAGATTTAAATACAATGAACTATTGATAAAAAATTTATATTTTCCATATAGTATGGATCCAACTAGAGAGATCGTGTAAGATAGTGTTATTTGTGAAGAACTGATTTAATAGTACATTTGTACTAAAAATCGAGTTGTCGAAAATAATTGGAGTGTAAGACATACAATTGAAAAACAACTGCAACAGCAAAATAATCTTTGAAGGCACCAATTAGGTAGGTAATAGTCTTACTTCATAAGATGGTACAATGTAAAACTGCTTACTCTGTGTTTCATTATTACATCTGTTGCCCTTTTTCAATCAAGTTCTTTAGAAATGCAGATTTTCAAAGCAAATAAAAGTCATAATAATAAAAGTACAACAAATTACATATTTTGTACAACAAACTTCATGTCATAAAACCTTTCAATACCTTTTTTTATATCTACAATCTACTTGTGCAGAACGTTAACTCACTACATTTTTTAAGAAATGAATCGTTCTCAAAAACTCAATTTATATGTATAAAAAAAAGTATAAGAAACATATACATTAATAAATCGACAACAACAAAATATTTCAAATAAAAATCGTTTTATTGGCATTTTATTAAATTTTAAATGAAAAATATATTTTATTTGACGTTTAATTGTCGCTATAAAAAGAGTACTGAACTATTGATCTGCAAATTGCCCTTCCAAATTGCAGTTGCAGTTATTGTTTTATAGTCTCTCATTGGTATTGGTTGCGTATGAGCAATTGACAATTATTTTAACAAAAATATTACGTGCCCGCACCCAAACATGTACAAGTTTTTACATAAAGAAAAACTTTTAACGGTTTTTTAAACTCATCTTTTGCCGAAATATTCTAGATTCTAGTTAGGTATTAACAAAATAATCAATATAGGAACTTAATAGGTAAACATTTTTTAAAAAGTTTTTGCTATGCTTTCGTATTTATAATATATTTTATGAAATTTTGTTTTAAAAAATTTTGAAATAAATTCTTAAACTATAGAATATTTTTAAAAAATGTTCTCTTAAAAAAACACCGAAAATTTAAAAAAAATGGGATATAGGAAATTTCAATTATTTACCTCCACTTTTTATAGCCTTCATCACAGGTGGCAAGGGTATATGTATATAGGTTTGTCACTCCGTTTGTTTTTAGCAGTAGTTTTGTTTAGAAATGTGTTTTTTAATCTTTCCATTATAATTATATATATTATAATAAATCCTGTTGTTCCTATAAGGAGCATAGGGCTATGTTATTTTTGAACTCCTTACATAGTTGATCCAATTGGGATGGATGTAAAAGCGTTCTTACGTTCCATATTCGTCTTCGTGTCCGTTTCTTTATGGCAAAGTTCGTCAACTTATCCGGTTGTCTTTTAGTTTCTTCATTCATTACGGTTTCATTAATCCTTTTATTTTCGGATGATTAACGGATTAGATTAACGCATCCTAGTCTGGTGCTAGGGCTGCTAGCCTACCAGACAGGCATTTTACTGGTATTGGGGCCGCCAATTTTCATTTCCAGTCCAACGCAGGTGATCCGTGTAGAAAAACTTACACCTGAATTTCAGTGACTTTCCTTCCCTTCCAATTGTCACCTACTTCCTGAGATGCACCGATTTTAGTGTGCCATTAAGGATAACCTCAGAGAAACCTAGTAGTACAGGTCGCCCCTCACCTTAGCCATCGGCCAGCGTTTGCTGATTGACGTTACCAGAGATTACCACGTGGAGGCTACCACTTTTGGCACAGTGGCAGTGTCATCACAGATGATGACAAGGTGAGCAGACTTGAACTGACCTTTCCAGGGATAAGTTAAAGCAATCGCTACGTTGCCCTACAACAAACAAGCCCTGATCCCCTTCCATTATAATTAAATTTAAGTTATTATGTTAAAATTTTCGATTCATAGAAATTGTTTTTTATTTTTTTTTTAATATTTTAATTTTATTTTTTTACATTTCTTTCCATTCCGTTTTTGCTAAAAAATTTATAAAATAACTAACTTGGACCCGGTCTGCTTTGCTACCTCAAACTCGTTACTCAAAGTCTCCTTTTTCTACCACGTAAATTTTAATTAAATCGAACCAGTTTTTTACTAGTTAACACTTTTTCCCGTTTTTTATTCTTTTTGTACTTTTCACCTCCAGCCTTATATCCAAAGTACCAAAAGTGTATTCTTATTATTTAGAGAAGTGATGAACGTACATAGGTAGGTTGGTAGGTCGATAGAAGGAACTTGAAATGGTCTCATGTCCCGTGACAAAACATATACTTAAACCTGCAAGTCAGCTTGTTGTTCACTTCTTGCGATGGTAAAAAAGGGAATTAGACGACAAGGAAAAATAGGAGCTAAAATATTGATAAAAAACCGCACTACCAACAAGAATTCGGTCATTTGAACGAATTTCCTCAGTGCTTCCCATCCTACACCTTCTAGGTGAGCTGCATCTAGTATCATGTCCGACATAAAACACTGGGTTGTGACGAACGTAGTTTAAATTATGTCTTTATGTTTATTAGCTTAATAAGGGCCTCAAAAAAAGTACCAAATATCATTTTACCCGTTTTTATCAACCAGGCACTCAAATTTAAAAAAAGTACCAGACACCTATCAAAATATATTTGTTGAGTAAAAATTCATGTCTCTATATTTATGCGTTTAAACTGTGCGATGATAAATAAATTAATCGGTCAATCACTCACGTTATTATTTCATATATATAGATTAAAAAAATATTAAATATATTTTGTTACTATTGAATACTTTTAAAAATTCTTGATTTAAAAAAAAACGTCGACAACATTTATAAGAACTTCTCATATACATACATATGTTTATTCTCTTTAAAAAATATTAAGTATTTTTTATTTATATATTAAAGTTTTGCGTAAACTTTCTTTCCGTCTCAATTATTTGCAAACGTATAATTAAATAGTTATTCCAATCTGAAATTAATTTAAAATAAGTTTTTATAACAAGAACTTGTATACATCATATCATATCAGTTTTGGTTTTTGTTTTGACACTTGTGCATGAGAGAGTGATTAAGTAAACACAACTTGCTGTAATGTTTTCATACACTTGATGTTTGCTTAACATACACACACACACACACATGTCATTTATTATTATGTATTGCATTGCAATTTGATTTTTTATTTTTAAAGACAGTTGGTGACATTCAAAAATAATTATAAATGAATCTCGTTCTTTTGCTTAAAGATGTGCTAGTAATGCATACATAGATGCACATATTAGACTGCTTCAAGTTTATGTGGGCGAAAAAAACATTAAGCTACAAATTTTAGGTTAGGTAGCAAATTAAGTGTTAGGTAGCTAATTTTATACATTTTAAAGAAGTGATTAAATATTCCAATCGAAAGGGTATTTTCTGTTTTAAATAATATTTGGACTACTTAATAAAACCTCAAATGAAAATAGAGACCATTTAGGCAATTTTAATAACAAAATTAAATTATAATTCAAATTTTATAGAATTTAAAATGAAAATTTATTCATCTGAAAATATAAGTCAGTAGTGTTCTTTTTATAATATGTAAGTATGTATATATTTATGTATGTGTGAATTTTTTATGTAATAATTTTACTTTTGTGTCCCTTTTTGAATTTTTTGCACAACATATTTTTGTTTTTAAAAGAAATCAGTGTATTTTAATGAATCTGTAATTGTTTGTTTGCACAAGAAAATATTAAAATAGTTCATTTTTTTTCATGTTCTGTATTTCGATTGAAAAAATATGGTCACCGTTCATATTCATAATACAACATATTTTATATATATTTAAGACATATGTAGATACGATAATGGGGCTCAGTCTGATTCAATAAAAATTTCTCAATATATTTTCTTAAACAGTTCTTTGTATCATTCTTTGTTCACATACAAACTTTAATTGCTTTGGCGACTTTAGAATTTGGACACATAATTTACCTACACAATATTAATGACTAGCATTGAGAATTGTTTGCGGCTATTACAAACACCAATTACATACATTAATAGTTAAAATTTCTTAGCCCTATATTCAAAAACGATCTATAACGTTAAGTTAATAAAATTGATTTTGTATAAAAAATCTTTAGAATTATAATAATACGAGTTATAATGAAAGTTCTATTTGGCTGGTCTTAAGCAATAATAAAAAAAAATGTATACAATACAAAACAATTATTATATTTTAAAGTAAGTTTCGTTTGTTAAGAGATTTGAATTTTCTTCATATGGGCTTGATTAACCTTGACTACGAATAAGGCAATTTATATCAAAGTAAATATATTAAGGCTTAACGACTAAATAATTTATAGTTCTTAGTATCTTCCATTAAATGTATTAAAAATAAAAATATAGAAACAAAATACATTGTGACGTTGCAAAGTTGTCTACATAAATTTGCCATCTTGCATATATCAACAATGATGTGTGTTTTTATTCTTTCTCAATTTTTATTTATATATTTGTTTATGATTTTTTTTATGATTCGCTTAAAAATATCGAGTAGTTTTTCTTTTTTAAGGTTACTTTGTCATTTTTCAATGCAACAATACATTTTTCATAGCTTAACGTAAGAGGTAGTGAAAATAAATATTTTATTTTTATTTTGTTCAAAGTTGTAAATTTCCCACAAACTTTGTATAGTTTAGTTTTAAGTTTACTATTATGACGTATAACATTTGCCCCTAAAAATATGCAACATTGTTATTCAATTTGTCGTATAACTACAGTTAAGAATGCATAAATATTATTCATATCATGCAAATATTTTCTCTAGCATAAATGAATTTAAAATAGTGTCATTACTATGAATTTCACAGCATAATGCCAAACAAAATTATTCGATTGATTTCGATAAGAACATTTTTGTGTTAAGCATACAGTAAGTTTAACTCTCTCATCCAAAAGAGGTAGTAAAATTTTAGCTAGCGACAGAAAATTTGAAAAAAAGAAAAGATTTAATTGGTTTAAGTCATCTGATCGAGAGTGTATGTATAAAGCTGAACAAAATTTTTGTTCAGACACAATGAGTGAATTAACACAAGATGTTGTGAATATATGTAAGTCTAATTAGTGTTGGTGTTCTCCTTAGATGACTATAGTGACTACTGTGGTGTTGCTAGTTAGCTTAAACCCCACATGACTATAATATAAAAGATCATTAAAATATTTTTTAAGAGGCCTCCTATACATTTTGAATTTTGTACCATATTTAAAATTTAAAAGTACTCATAGCAGTAGGTTGCCTAATTAGTTAAAAGACGCATATACAGATTTGACCCATTGCTTATAAAATATTTTAGTAAGAGCTTGGCAATTGACAAATAAGTTTATCTATAGAATTAGCTTTTATTTATTAGTAAGTAACTTATATTTGCCACATTACAAATGTAAAAAGTGAAACCAAATACAACATTACAAATATACGAAAATTTTCTGTGAAAATCACTAATAACAAGTAAAATTCAGTCCAATTTGAAATCCCTATGGCTTTAAGGGGGATTGTGGTGGTAGTGTGGTGGTGCTGTGCTGGTCTTTGCCGTTATATTTCTGGTTAAAGGCCAATAAGTCTTATATTTTATAAATGACCTTGTATCATCTTGTAAATAAATAACTGTAGGTTATCGGAGAGTTAAAAAATGAATTATTTTGTTGAACTTTTGGAAAAAGGATTAACTTTGGTGCTCGTGCTTATTAAATTAAAACTAAGAACAATTTTTTTATTTTTCAGAGCAAAGTACCTTTGATATAAACAGCCATCATATAAATGTTTTTTTATAACAAATGTTTGTATTAGAAGAATGACATACTTGCTCTTCTTGTTAGGATAATGCATTTTTGCGTCATTCATCAAAATTTCTGCTTTTAAGTAATGCTTTATAGAGCTAAATCCATTTGCTATGTTATAACCACCGCCAAAAAGGATATTTTTAAGAATTATCTATTTTGTAATTCCATTTTAAACACAATAAAATATTCATTAAAGATCCGACAAAGTATATATTTTTTTAGTTCTCATTGAGATTTGACCTTCTATACTTTCGATCGTTTCAACTAAGATTAAGCTAAAAAGGAAGAACTTAGATCAGCAACATTAAGTGTTAAAAATAAATGAAATTGGCCTAAAAGAAAGTATGATATGCAACCCAATTCATAGTCGTTAAGCATCAAACAAAATTCTGCATCATCTCCAACGTAATGTGTACATATATATTAGTTACATGTATTTCTTCCTTTTCATGTAATAAATAAATTTTGAAAAAAGGCTCTTCGTTTTTAAGTTTTCTATCTCATTTAATTAAAATCCAACAATTCTCTGTTAATTTGTTTGAACATTAACAATTTTTCTTTATTTTATTTAATTGCCAGGAATTTTTTTTTAAAATTTATTGCAATAACACAATAAATGTATTTCAAATGTCCTAAATAGCAGTTAAGAAAATTTTTTTTATATTTATTATAGAAAATCCATACTAATATTAACCACATTAAAATATAAAGTACGCAAAGAGCAGCAATACATTTGATTACACACACATACTTACGACTTACAAATGTTTGTGATATATCTGTGGCAATAAAAAAAGGCTGTTAATGTCTAAGGTCTAATTTTGTTGTGTTGCACGAAAAGGCTTATAAATTAATTCTCATTGTAGTAAAGCAACTGCTTTTTCCCTTTAATAATTAAGGAAAGTGGAACGTAAGTTAGAAGAGAATAAATTATTTGTCGAAAAACATTTTACGTTGAAAAAGGTAATTTCCGGTAATCTTGTTCAAAATAAAATTTCGGTAAATGGACTTTTAAATCAGAAAATCCTCAGTTTCCTTATTGCTTTTTAGCACAGAAATAGCTAAATAGTCAAGTAAAGCTAAACATGTTGAATTTATGCGTGGAAAATAAAATGGTGATAATTATTTAAGGCAAAAAAATATTCTTTAACAAAAATTAGTTTTTATTTATTTTCCATAATTGAAGTAACAAAATGAAAAGCTTAAAACTGAGAAACTTATTTTTATTTTCACAGTAATATTAGAAAGAGAAAGGGGTCATAAAAAAATGACCTTGAAACAACTTTTTTGATTTACAAAAACTTTTCTTACCAGGATGAACGTAGGAAATGTATTTGTGTGTTTAATTTTACGTAAGAAATAAATTTCAAACATATTTATGTATTTGTGTGATAAGCGGCTAAAGCTAATTCTGAGGACATTGGATCTAGGATATTGCTTTGTAAATCTTAAGGAGATTGGATGTTAATAAATTTTGCTATCCGATGGGCTAATTGAATAAAAAAATGTACGATAGATGTTGTTCATGTAACCTTAATATATTAAGTAAATAAATAAAATATATAGTTTATTTATATAAATATATTTTGTGCACAATTTCTCTTAGTATAAAGTAGAAATGCCAAAGAGAAATAATCAAGTTCTTTACGTAAAAGTACTTTATTTGGATATAGATTTATATGTGTATTTATTTTGCACATTTCCTTAAGTACTCTTCTAAGCAGGAACTACAAAATATTGAGACTTAACGATAAATCAATTGATGGAATAAAGAAACGAAAAGAAAGACATTAAGTAACGACGACAATATTGGCAAAAAGCAACAAAAAAAAATGTGTAAAAAAAAAATTTTAAAAACTATAGATAAAGTTATAAATAACCACTCATAAGGTCATAGGAAAAAATTGAAGGTTCTTTGACTGTTGACCATCAAAGTTGTATACGTAGGTTCGTCATATTCTGGGTCAAACCAAGAAAAATTCGTCTTAACCTTACAATGTCCATATATTTTTTATTCCTGTGACTTCCAAAGTCGGTTTGGCTGTAAGAGTAAAGCATTTAGATTTTTCTAGGCAGTAGGAAATAGGTAAAAAAAAAAATTTAAGAAAAGTTTGAATTTTTGTTATTAATATATTTGTTTTAATTATGTATCTGATATCTAAATTCAATTTTTCTAGTCTAAACTAGTGATTTTTTTAAAATTTTTTTTGAAGGTTTTCTTTACGTATTTGGTATTAAAAATAAATCCTGAACTATAAAAGCTATTAAGCTACAACGAAACGACATTTTGACTAAATATCTGTAAGGTTTTCTTATAAAGATGGACTAGAATTTCTACACAACATCTAGGTTGACAACAAATATTTCAGCCAAATGTCCACATTTAAGGCTCCTCTACTTGTGCTCTAACAGAATATATTAGAATAATTTAGTCTTTTCGACTTTGTTAAATGGCCTCAAATATACTTTTCTAAAGGACCTGCAGTTAATATTTCTTACTGTTATGTGTCTTTATTTTTTCACATTTTGATTTTTATACTCTTCACCACAGATGACAAGGGTATATATAAGTTTGGTGTTCCGTTTGTAATTTCTATTATATTCATTTGCGAACCCATAAAGAATATATATTCTGAATCTTTATAGATAGGAAAGTCGATTTAGCCATGTCCATTTGTCCGTCTGTCGGTCTGTTGTTATCAAATTTTCTCAGCCCCTTAATGTCATACGGACCCATTATTGGCATCAAACAATCAGAAATTTCCCCAAGACTCTTGCTATTGGAAGTCAGCAAAATCCGACAATTAACGAGATATAAGCAATAAAGTTTTTATTTGTACACAAAAATTGTTATATTTGTGTGTAAGACCTGCTTTTTGGAAAACTTAAAAAAAACATATTTTTGATATCTAAACAAAAAATTTAATTTAAAAAACAAATATCAAGCTTTCTAAGCCTTTAAATACTTTTTGGACATCTAAATACATACGTACATACATACACACATACATACCTATATAAATACACGTAGTGAAGGGTATATAAGATTTGGCACAGCCGAATATAGCGCTTT
>NDXZ01016941.1:19678-32220 GCA_003055125.1 Paykullia maculata
ATACAAATTTTAGAATATTTCCGTATTAATATTAAATTAAATAATAGTTAAAATACAATCACATTACCTTTTCCATTTCCTGTGCCATGTCCTATGCTTATAAACTGCCATATAAGTTTATAAGCATAGGACAAATGTTTTGACGAAAAATACTGAGATCATTTGATAAACAACTAATACAACTGTGCACGTAAACTATGTACTGAATAGGGTAAAATATATTTAGTTAGAAATTATTTTAAACAGGCTTAAGTGTACAAAAAACATTTCATTTTATTTTTCTTGATATATGTATGTAAGTACGGACAAAGAAAGGAGAAGTGGGTAAGGATTTTTCGGTTAAATACAACTGTTTAATTGTTGAGCAATAAAAATGCATTTTAAATATAGGAGCAGAATATCACTAAAATCGTTTTTATTCAGTTGAAAATAATCAAGCCCGCTTCACATTATTATACTGAGTATTACGAAATGTCAAAAACAAAAGTAAATCGAGAAAGTATTATAACCCAGCATACTTTTCAATGAGTATAATATACCGTCTGCATTACTAAGAAGTAGTTTTAAAATAACAAGTTTATATTGTGAAACGTAATAATTTACTGATGAAGTATCTAAAAGAAGTAAATGCTGCATACACTTGGCTGAAAAAATTGTAAGGAGCCACTTAAATTAGTTATCAAGATTCTCATTTGGGTTAGCATACTTTAAATATATGAATATATTTTTTCGACGGATATTTATGAATTTCATGATGGTTTTCAAACCGACTTTAAAGGTTTTTTCTAAGTGTTTCTATAAAAAGTAACAAACGTCAGTTTTGTTCTTAGGAAGCCAAAAAAATACATTATTGATAATGAGTTCTGTAAACCCACAAAATCAATTGAATGTTTTACTTATTAAAAGCAAATAGTTATAAAAAATTTTTAAAGTATAAAACTCATATAATTCCTTATTTATAATCCAACGTGCTACTTTATTTGTTGATAGTTAGTAGTTACTTAAAGACATTAAAATAATGAAAAATCCCTATTTGTAAGCGAGGGTAGAGATAACTTGCATCCAATGACATTGCCGGGTTAAACAACGACTGTATTTTTTTTTTATCATTTCAACTCATTACAAAGCAATGCAAGTTTTTGCTGGTAATGTGAAGACAATATGTTATGAAATGTAAAAAAAAACACGAATAGAAATTATACAGTTGTGCATAGGGGTATTTTGCAAATCTAGCCGGACATTACTTTTTTTAATGCTTATATTGCTTCCTAAAAGTTATTGAGTGCTCCTAGATCAATGAAACTTGGCAGAAATATGTGTTATAGTCGTAGGCTGGTAAAGCTTGAAGATAAGAAAAATCGGATGAAAAATGAGCAAAAACAGAAAAAAGGTGAAAAATCATTAAAAAAAAATGGTTCAAAAACGCGCAACGTTTTTTTTTAACTCTAATAGTAGAGATTTCATATTTTATCGTAATGTATAACATTTTAAGGATTGCGACGGCCATCACTTTCAAAAACCTTTTGATGTTTTGTTAATTTTGAACGAATTTTTTTATAATAAAAATGGAAAAAAAATTTTTTCTAAAAATTATTATAAGCAGCTGTTAGTATAGTCCTTTATATAAAAAAGAAATCAATGTAAAATCTTTTTTCGTTAAGCCACAAAAAATATATTGTAAACCTCTCAAAACCGTATAAAGTCAATAAGTACCCATGCCATTTATTCAACTTTCTTGACTTTAACAGTATCCCAAAACGAAAAATCTCAAGCAAAAGTTTTGAAAATTCACTAAAGCCCTTATGACACTACATTTTTATTTCATTGAATTGATAGAAAGAACAAACTATAAAAAATTTTAAGTTAAAAAGTTTTACATTTTTTTTTTTGACAGAAATTAATTTTTTATCGATAACTTGAGTAAAATGTTTGTCAATTTGCTATTTATGTTTATATATCTAAACTCTTTGCACCTTGCATATTTTGCTATTACATTATATTTGCACTGATCATGATGACTGGTTGTGTTACTTTTCTTTACATTTGATTTAAAATAGGATAGTGTAGACACAAAATGTCTACTATGACAACCATACAAAATATCATTTTATTTTGCTTTTACAACATCAAATGAAAATCTTACGACTTGTAGAATAGTGTAAAGTCAACTTTAGTAACATCAAGATATAGAAAAAGAGATTCCGTTTTAAGTCCCTCTGTACAAGAGGTTACAGTTTTGTACATAGAAATGATTTAATATTATCAAAAAAATATGATTTATGCTTGTTCTTTACTACTAGTTACTTGTACTTCCAGCAAAGATAATAACAATGAAAACAGCAAATAAATAAATTAATGCATATTTTAAGCTTAATATTAAAAAAAAAGCTTCTTTAAAATTTGTGTTTATTTCTTTAATTATGCTATGATTTAAGAAATTTAACACCTAGTTTTTGGTCATTCCTAAAGTAGTTATTATTTTTCACAAATTAGTTTAGCAATTTTGGTTTTCTTAATATTTTACTCACATTATTAAACTAACAAGTTTCTACACAATTCAAATTAACTTAAAAACAACTTCCAGCTGTTATTCAATTGGTTTTTTGGCTTATTTGTTTTAAGGAAATGTCTAAAGGTACGTCAAATTGTAAGTTTATCTTGCATTAAAAGTTTTTCTGTTCTATTTGTTTTAGTTTTGTTTTTCTTATGTTTTAACTGATATTTTAATGCTACATTTTGCAATTTTTATAGAAAGGTTCAAAACCAAAGAAAAATAATACAAAAAAGAGTAAAAAAAACTTTTTCCTTTAGTCTAAACTACAAACATAAAAGAGTAAAAATAAGTTTAAGATTCTTGGAGTATAAAAAAGTTTTAAGCATTTCAATGAAGACGATGGTGCCATAATAGCCACAGCAACAATTTTATACCTAAATGCTTCTGAATGATTGTTTTAAGAGGGTGGATAATGATAAGATGTTATTTAAAATCCCTTAGATAATATTTATTGTTAAGAAACCAATCGTCTGTAAATATTTGTTTATTTTAAACTCAATTTATGCAAATTCTAGGCGCTTTAATTGTAAACTTGAAAACTTTCAAAATCAAATCTTACGTGTATTAAAAAATAACACACAAACACATAGAAAGCTTTCATTGATTTTATAAATCAAAAAAATTTTAAAATATTTGTAGAACAATTTAAAAAATTACTCTATTAAAAAAAGAAAAAAGTAATTAAAGGCCCACAATTTAAACTTATATATTTCAATAAAAGTCAAAGCTGCCGCCTAACTATAAAAATCTACTGCGTTTGAGTTTTTCAATTGTATCTACCACTTTTGACTATTTTGAAATTTTTTTACAATTCACCTCAACATTATTTATATGAGATTTCCTTTTTTTTTAGGTAAATGATTTTCAGAAAATTATCTTTCAATTTGCCATAATGTTTTTAGATTTTTTGCGGCAAAACAGTTGATTTCGACTGTTTGACTTTTTTTAAGAAACAATTTTTTTAATATAAAGCATTAAAATCAAGTTTTTGAATTTTAGCTTTAAACTTGATTTAATATGTTACTTTTAATTTTATTTGTTTTTCAACGCCTTTTCCAAATCGATTTCATTAGCTTTTACAGCTTTTTTTTTAGGAAAAGCTTTTTTAATGAAGGTTGCAACAGAAAATTTTTCAGAGATCTATAATAAAATGATTTCACTTGACTGTAGCAAGATCAACAACAATTGCACGTGCACAAGTCGGCTTTCTTAGACTGTGTTTGAGTCAATACTTCTTCTTAATTTCACTTGTTTCTGCAATTGTTGACTGCTTTACAGCCAAGCCTAAACAAGAGCGGATTTTGCTTGCTGCTCTTTATTGCATCTTGTACTAACGCGTATAAATTAAATAGAAATTAAGTAGTGAGTAAATTGCTAGATTTGACATGAAAATAGCTAAAATGGCACTGCTTTTTACCAATTTGAAAACCAAGTAATTGTTGTTTTCAGCCAACTTCACTCCTAAACGCGCTCTCAAAATTGGATTACTCGACCATTATGCGTTACTGCCACGGTGTTTCGGCTTACATCATACAAATTGTATGGGCATTTTTGACGTCTATAAAACGCGTAACGCTTTTGTCTAGATTTGGCTGTTATACATTCTTAAATTAATTTTAATCATAGTTTTAAAATCTCAAAATTTTATTATTTCACTATTTTTGTCGTAAGATGGCAACACTGTCTTAAAGTAATCTATTCATAACTCTATCAAGGTTGCTTTATGCTTAATTCTGTTAAAGTCGAGGGTCCTATATTTGCTTCAGTTGAATTTTTGGCTCAACGCTCAACTTAGATCCCGTTTGAACACTATAATCGCATCTACACAAGCCAAGCCAAACAAACACTTTTTCAAAATTTGTTTATTCAATTTCTTCTCTTGATGATTTATTATATTGGTCCCCCCTTAACCACGAACATCTAATGTAAAATTGATGGGTTTAAGTGAAGAAAATAAAATGAAACAAAAACAAAAAGAAAATAATAAACTAAGACAATCCAAAGGTACAATTAATATTGAAAAAAAAAAAATGAAAACGGAAACAAAAATAAATAAAAGTTAAGCTTAAACTAAAAGTTGGTACAAGTTTAATAAAGTTATTCTTGTTTGTTTTTTTAACATCACCTGTCTAAGACCTGTATTGGCAGAAAGTGGTGGAAGGCATACAAAGATTGCCAATGCCAATGATGTTTAAGAATATAATCGCTTACAAATAAGTATAAGAAACAAGCATTAAGGTAAACAAGAAAGAAAAACTACAAATGTCTTTTAAGGCTCAAGGATTAGGGAAAAACAGTGGCAGAAAACATTAAAACAAAAGATGACAGGAGAAGTACAACAAATCCTAATAATATTTTATTTATGACCACAAACAGTCAACCAAACTAAATACTTGCTAAAGAAAAAGCACAAACATTTTCCATATCCGACGCAGCAGCTGTGCGAACGCCTACATATTGTAGTTGACTAGATGTTTATTTATTTGTTTGAAGGTAAATTGAAAATTATTTTCACCTTCTTTATCAACTTAATATAAGTTTTGATTGTAATGATTTATGAGCATGGCCGGGCATGAGTGACATAATAGACTTATTCTTACTCTTTATTCTTGCCCGTTTTATTTATCATTTTCAACAAGAACAAGCAGAACGTGTGCATGTCATTATTCATAATTTATGAAAACGGTGGTGCAAACACTTGAAAAGCTGTAGAAATAAATAAGTTTAAGCATTTAACAATGAAGACGTTAGTACATATGATTCGATATGGTTATATATAGATTTATTTAGTATCTTTCTTGTCAGCCCTTTATCAAATTTGTATTCATATATAGACAAATACTTTGTATAATGTACATTTTTATAGATTAATACTTTGTGTAATGTACAATTTTAAAGCAGAGAATTGATATGTTTTACATATCGTATTTTAATAAAATTTTACACCTTCATTGTGGTAAAGAATTTTATGCGTTCTTGCGGAAATCGAAGCTCAAAAAAATCTGTCACCCCCCTTCTGCCGTTATTTATTCTAATTGGTTACAAAATATGTTCTGGGGCATATGCTATGCAATGTTTAAAAAATGTTTAAATGTAATGCTTAATATAAGCAAAGATTCTATATTTACAAAGATATTTTACTTCCATACATTGTGATGGCACTGCTAAAATTTTAGAGGATTTAAGTTAAATCCCCGTAGTGTTGCTTACTCTAGAAAATAACTTTAAAAAAAACTACTTACAGCGGTTACATAAATTGCAAATTTAATACTTTTCTTATAAAGCCATTGTAAAAAAATATTATTATTAATATTTAGTGCAAACGTTGAAGTATTTATTAGGCGAATTAAAAAATTACTGAGCGATGTCTCCAAAATGTCTAAAAAGTATGGGTGGTAGATATATACGGTGACCATATTTTTTTAATCAAAAGACAGAACATTTTTTTTTAAATTCTATACAATTTAAATTATAGTTTAATTTTGTTATTAAAATGGTCTAAATGGTCTCCATTTTTATTTGGGTTTTTTAGTAGTCCAAATATTTTTTAAAACAGAAAATACCCTTTCGATGGCAATATTTTATCACTTCTTTAAAATGTATAAAAAATGCTACATAACGCTTTTCTGCGTTATGTAGCAGAACATCGTCCCAAGAGGGAACTTCACGCAAAAGAACCCATTTTATTATTTCAACTTATTGATAGGTATTACAAGGTAGATTCAAAAAAAATGTCGCTTCAACAAATATAACAAAGCAAAAACCTCATTAAAGTTGTTGTTGCAAAAACACTTTACCAACAATGTCAAAATTATTGCTGCCAACTGTTTTGGTAAGCAAAATAAAACAACGACATTTTTTCTTCTATTAATTTTTTACACAAAAACCAATATCTTGAAGCTTTTGGATAACCTACAGACATATTTGTAATATTTGTCTTCTGGCTCATTTAAAAAAAAAACTGACAAATTGGCCCAAAATCCAGAGATATGGGCAAAAAACTATATCACTTAACTACCTTTCGGACGTCCTTCTAAATAGATACCTACGTAAAACTGTATTATTTTACAATATGTTATTACAAAAATTACGTTAACATGTTGAACAAAATATTGTTTTAACCTTTAAAAATACAATAATAATAAACTAGAAATAAAATACAAAACATTTTAAAGGTTTTTCCGAAAGAATAATTTATACAGAACAGAGCTCTCAAATACAGTATTGTTCTGTATAATACAGAACGAATGGTCACCGAATAGATATATGTACCAACTTTTTAAATTAAGAATGCAAAAAACCACTTATTTTTGATATTGTATTTTCCTTCAAGACAGATTTCATGTTGGCATCATTGTGAAATGAGAAAGTAAAAACTATAGAGAGAGTACAACAAAACGAGAATAAATAAGAACAGAGATGGAAAATTCCGTGCAATTCTACTTGTTCCGTAATTTTAAATTAAAATTTTTTTTAATATCTGTTAATATTCCTAAAATAGGAATTAACAATTTTCTTTTTATTATTTGCATATATTAATAACAAATTTTCTTTAATATATTGCCTGATATAGAGTGCTGGCAGAAATATTGTTGGTTTGTTTTAATATATTAATTTAAGGAGCATAAAAGATATGAAGTTTATAAGACAATTCATGTAAACGTGGGGCAGCACACCTGTTTTATTGTTGTACTAATTTAAATATATACAGCCGTACCGCCATAATCGTGTCCTTATAAACGAAAAATGAAGTTGTGTGTTGTATATGCATTAGGGTGGGTAAATTTTTTCATAAAAAATCTCATAGCAAAAACGTAATCGAAGAAATTTTAAGATACGTATACTTAATAATTTTCGTTTTAATAATTAAATATGTATACGTATTTTAAAATTTCTTAAAACTGTTTTTTTTATTTCTCTTAATACTTCAAATATTTTGTAGCAGTTTATAAATAAAAATAAAAGTTGGTTCCCAACACCTTCCTGTTTTTGAAAATTGTACACAAATCATGAAGTGAAGCAATACCTACAACATATTTTCGAACTTGCGCGGGATCGAAAATCGTTTTAGACCTATGGTTTTAAGAGCAAAGTTACTTAGAATTCTTTGTAGAATCAATTATTTTTGTTTCTCTTGTTGTCTTCCATTCGCGTCATAAAAATGATTGAAATTTTTGTTTGTCTGCAATGTATGAACTGCAACATCTTTATAAATATAGAGTCTTTGCTATAAGTTTTGTTCAGTAAAAAAGCAAACATTTGGTTAAGTAATCTGAGCAGGCAAAATTTCAGTGGCCTGATTTTTTTAAAAGTCACATTTTGATGCGCATTATAATCCAGTACCAATTTTTACCCCATACATCTTTAAAACATAATATTTCCTTACCGTTCGAAAAGCACCGAAATCGTCACCATCCGTTGTCAAAAGTGAGCTAAGCACGTTTGTACTTGATTTGACAACGGATGGGTTCAAATTTCTATTAAAACCTGGCTCTTATTTCGACAACAGCCGTTCTTGTTTTGACAACGCTTCGTTCTAACTTTTTTGAAAATAATAACCCATTGCAGACCACTCAATTTAAAAACAGATATGATGTATGTATGTATATTCTTTTAAGAATTTTTTTTATTAATTTAAATATTTTAAAGTTATATATATTTTATTCTAAAATGAGTCTGGCTAATATTTATAAACTCTGTTGGTTTACTGTTGGTTTCACACATTTATTTTTATACTTCGAATACAACTTTCCACTGGCATTATTTTTTCCTTTTCTTGGAATGTAATAGTAATCCTGCATAATATCAATGAGATTAGTTAAAACCTACTAGGTAGTTTATTTTTGTTTGTTTTAATTTTGGTTTTTATTACCTTCATGTTAATCATTTGCATTAAGCACAGTTTTATTAAAGTCATACACAATAATATTTACAATTTCATCAATTTTCATACGTAATTTTGCTCATTTTCCATTTTTTTTAAATAATTTTAAATCGCACGCATATGCAACAGAATTTTCAGAACAATAAAATTTAAAATAAGAACAGGGCGTTCACAATCAGGTATTTTTAGATATTTTGTTCTTTATTTGACAACAGAACATTCTCGATTGATGAACAGGCCGTTCACAATTTGACAACGTCTGGTATTTTTAGATTTTCGTTATCGATTTGACAACATTTCGTTCTTGATTTGATATTTTTGACATTTGGTATTTTTTATAATTTTGTTCTTAGTTTGACAACATTTGGTTTAAGATTTGTGAACGAATGTTCTCGAAAAACTGAGAACGCTTCGTTCATAATTTGATACCAGCCGTGCATAATTTACGAACGTCTTTTTTCGCTCTGTATATATAAAAATAAAATCATAAATTTTGCAGACATGTAATATGACAACACTGAATACAATAGAGTTACTGAAGAATAACTGAAAAAATAGACCTATTAAGCAGTCACCTTGTTTGGCGATGTGACATCATACCAACGCAAAAAAACCAAACTTAGCATATGGATGTTAACATTTGATATTTTGTTGCTAAAGTATAGCCAGATTTTTTTTTTGTAGAGCACACAAAACATGGGAACTTGGATTACGCCAGCCGTGGCGAATGTGATGGCATCCACTAAATCTATCTAAGTGGTAAATATCATTTCAATCTAGAGATTAAATGTTCTAGAGACACCGTTTACCTTTGCATAGTATTTTTTTTCTAAAATTTGCTCTAAAATATATTAAAAAACTTCTCCTGCTTGTGTAGCTTTTATATAGAAATAAAATATTATTCCATAATAATCGTAACCATAATGGAGTTACCGACAAACCATTATTACTTTAGTGGTATTTGGCATTTAACCTTTCTTAGTAAGATTCTATTATCAATTTAATCTTCTGGTGAAAGTGTTTATCTAAAATTTGTTCCTTTGTATAAAGTCTTTTTTGGTTTAAAATTAACATTCTCAACTTTTTTTTAGGACAACAAAATAAACTGTTCTTTTAAGTTCGATTTTCATCCAATTAATGGTTTTTTTTTAATATTTTTTTTTTGTTGTTTTACAAAATTTCTTCTTTTTGGTTATCATTACGTAATTTGAAAATAAAAAAGGTTCCCAAACACAAAAATCATTCATTATCTTCTTAAATAATATATTTTTTTTGCCAATCTTCAAAATTTTTGTGGCTTATGGTGTCTTCTTTAGTAAAAACAAGAGTTTTTTTTTAAACAAATAATTTACTTGGATATTTAAATACTTATAATATCTGCCTTTTACAATGACTTTCAAAAAAACTTTTAAATAATTTTTTAAAAGAAAACTTCTAAAAACTTTGCACCTTTTGTTATTAAACTAAATGTGTAACTTCTGTTCATCGATTTCAAAGTGAGTGTGAACATGTAAATATCCACCATAAATAAGAAACGTGACGTGTGTTACACTAAAGGCAATTTTGTTAACAATATTTAACGAATTGTATAAGCAATTCAATACACGTAATCTTTTTTATGTTAAAAAAATTATATGATACAAAGTGTTACGCTTGTCATTGAATAAAACCTATTGATTCAAAATTATACATAATTTTACAAGAAATTCTTGTTTTTGTTGTGGCGCCTTATGGTTTTTAAATCTTTGTTTTAACCAAATGCATGCAAAAATTTATGTATGTTTTGATGTACTTTTTACAACTGTATATGTTAACATATTAATCGTTAGTATTATAATATAAAAATAAAATATATACTTTAATAAACTAATAAAAAGAAAACATTATTGCAAAATCAATTTTTTATTTTAATGTCCCCTTATATCGAGAAAAATCTGGTAACTGGGGTTAGAAATTTTAAACAACTATAACTGTTTGTTTTTATTATTGAAAAATTTGAATTTTTATTGAAACCTTTTTTATTTTTATATTGAAATTTTTAAGAATTTTATGAAATATCAAGTCTGCCACTAGCCGAGTTGATGTTTACACTTAAGATTAAACTAATGACTGTGAATTTGGGCATTAATGTTACAAAAGAGTTTACTTAACACATGTGTTTAAACATGAAAGTGTTATTATGAAGTAAATATAAAAATTTAATTAATTAAGAATGTAGGATCGATTCAGGAAACGACAGGGACGAAGTTCTCGCTCTGATCGGGATAGTGGGACTAAGGGAGAAACCTTTAAACCAAAACAGATTAGTTTACGATGGGCAGTCAGAGCAGAAAATGTTTTTAAAACTAAAACTGCTAATTACGTGACAAATGCAGTTGCTTTACAGAACTCCTTTTAATAACATGTTTTAAAAACCGCGTTAAATGCATAAACGAAATATGAACAGGAGCCGTCTATATTTGAAACTTAAATAATGTTAAGGTAAATACTAGTCACTTCATGTCCACTGCGGGCGATGAACAATTCGCAAAGATATGTATTTTAATGGAACTAGTTTTTGTTGTAACCTACAAATTTCTATATTCCCATTAATGCTTTAGTGACAGCAAGAAGAACACATACATACATATATAAAGGTCTTATGCCAAAAATGTATTCACATAAACTTCCTAATCATAGTAAAAACAATAGAATTGATAGAATCGTGTTTATAAGTAGAGCTGTAACAGTGAGTTTAGTTCTAGTTTATTTTGATTAGAGTGTTAAAGATATTACACTTGCACAGTTAATAATATTTAATAGATAATAATAATAATATTTATAAAATATTCTTCTTAAATAAGAAAATAGCTCCCATAAATGGTTCTTCTTTCTTTCTATTTATCGCTTTAACAAGTTTCCTCTATTTAGTCGCTGGCAGTTAAACGTCAGATATAATAAAGTAATAAAACTCAGCTGGGTGTTGAAAATGGATTTATAGTAAATGAAATAATTTCATAGCATATTGTAATGGAGGACATTTGTTTGTTTAACTGTGAAGAAAATTGCTTTTTGTATGCTTCAATTTATATCTATAAAAACGTGAGCGTTTTAAGTTTTCTTCGTTATCACTGCATGAAATATAATAAAATAATTCATTTATTATGAAGTATGCACTTTGTTTTTAATGTATTTTGGGCATGTTAATATTAATGGAAAAATACATCAATATATTTATGTGTTTAGGTAATAAAAATCTATATAGTTTTTCTTAATCGCTAGCTTCCACTGCCATCACTGAAACCAAATCGAAATGTCCTTTTTTAAGGTCAACATCAAAACTTATCTAAACTGCCATTTTATCACCCCTCGCCAATGTGATTCGTAAATAGTGTGTTAAAGACAACTTTGCCAAGCTAAAATAAATATGTACACATAAATTAAACAGACACTTTGTTGCTTAACAATAAATACACCTTTAATTCAAGTTTTTTTTTTGTTACCCTGTATAAGTGAATAACATGTTTAATTTTTTATTTTAATTTATATTTAAATAATACAAATATTAATGAATGCATCATTACTATAAATATCGCAACTCTAACCATTCGTTCAATGTATTTCCAGTTTTGTATTAGGATTTCAGTAACACTAATGTTCAACATATATTAACAGTTTAAATTTATTTATTTTAACATTGCTGTTTTTAAAATAATCCAACCCATTTCATGCTGAGAATTTTTCATTTACATTTTTTTCCAATATCTTGCAAAATATATTGTAAAATTTAATAGTAACAAAAGTTCGATATGAGTTTTATCGTGCTCTCTCTTTCTCTTTCTTTTAAATTATAAGCGTCAGTTTAGAATTCGATAATAATTTAAACGTTTTTTTGTAACATTTACGAGTAAAAGCTTAACAATATAAAGCGGACAAAAGGCAATGACAATTTAATTTTATGTATTTAGTAGTGCATATATAGAAATTAAAATAAATAGAACTTCTAAATTGCAACTTTGATTTTTTTTCAAATTAGAACATCTAAAGAGAAGGAGCTCGGCTTTCAGAATATTACTTTAAGAAGAATAGAGGCGCAGTGGACCTTAGTTGACTACCTCAACTGTA
>NDXZ01016951.1:0-13090 GCA_003055125.1 Paykullia maculata
TTCGGTATAGCCGAATATAACGCTCTTACTAGTTTAATAAGGTTTTAATAAGTCAAATCATTTCAGATTTTTATTTTTTTAAATTTGTTTATAAAAAAAAAGAACGAAAATCAAAAAATAAAAAATAAAATAAATCCCCCTGTTGTGTATCCTGAGAGAAATCAAAACAATCGAAATTAACATCAGTTTATTGTTAACCCCAAAAACAAATTATGCTAAAATATGATCGAACAAATAATTTTTTGAAATATTTTCTGTTTTCAATAAATATTTCGGAAAATTATTTTTTATTATTTAAAAAAAAGGAAAAAAAAACATTTTTAACTGCTACAAATAAAATGATTTTTTTTAATTTACAAATTTGTTTACAGATTCTAATTCAAACAAATATTGCTAAAAATATCTTTGTTAAATCAGAAATTGATTTTTTCTGTGCCAATAAATATTTAAAACAACAATGAAATGACAATTCAAAATGTTTTAATTTGTTGTGGAATACAAAACATAGAAGAAATGCTTTATTTTATAATCAAATAAAAAAATTATTTAAAAATATTTGGACTTTAAAAATGGTTTTGCGTGTTCTAGCAGTTTTTTTTTTAATTTGAGAGAGTTAATTTATTGTTACTCATATTAGTTTGAACTTTTCCAAATTTGTTTTGGAACACAGCTGAAAGGTATTACTTCATTCATTCATTCGCTTTTAACTTAAATTAATGTTATTAACACTAAACTTTTTACTTTTTATATGTTTGTAAAATTGTTTTCTTTTAAAATGTGTTTTGCATTTTTGTGGCTTTAAACTCTCACATTTAGAAGTTGATGTAAACGATGCTAAGAATTTTCCTTACACACACAAAAATATGCCGCTCTAAATTTAAGATTTAAATTTTTAAATTTTAATGAAATCGTATTTTTAAATTTTAGGATTATGCTTAAAAAATGGAAAACGAGAAAACAATTAGTAAATTAGGTCAATTTGTTTTAAATTAATTCTTAGGTATATGTATGGTCTTCGCTAACAACAAATGTATCTATGTTTTCCCTTGTTAATTAAAACAAATAATGGAATTATGACAAAAACACAAATTTAAAGCCATCATATTCTGTCTAATTAAAAAAAAATAATTGCATTACCCAAAGATTTTTTAAAAATTTCGAAATGAAGTTTCATTACAAGTAAAAATATAATTTTGTAAAAAAAAACCTTTTACTAATATTTAATAATTATTATAAGTATATTAATCGTGATAACATTAAAAACTTTAGGTCATGATAAAACAAATATTTTCTTTTTGCTAAAGCAGAAATGATTTTCTTTTATATTTTGCTGCTTCTTTCGATGATAATGTTAAATTGCTATAATACTTGCGACATTTTATTTTAATGCTTTTTCTCCTATAAAAAAAGAACAATTAAAATCTTAATTCAAACATTAAAGTTAATTTTTTTTGCAGATACGTAGTAATAATGTAACTAAATACTTTAAATTACAATTTCAATTATTTATAATTACGACAATTTAATCGTACACATGAGTCATTACATTTGCTTTGTTTTATTTCTATAAGAAATCATTAGTTTTTAACTTATTCAAATCTTTTCGATAAAATTTTTATTCACCATGAATATTTAAAAATTTTATGGTTAAATGGGTATGTAAGTATATGATAATTATATGTAAGTATTTATGTATATTTAAAACATGTTTTCTATAAACATATAATTTGTCGGCAATCTTTTTAAAAATATGAATTTATTAAAATAGAATTTTGCCAATGGATAATTTACTTTAAATATAGATTTTATGGGTTAATGTCTCTAAATATTAAACGAAGAATTAAACCTGAATTTAAATTCTTAAAAAAAATTGACAAAAATTTTTGCTTGTATGCAAGTAATTATTTCCGTTATATAAAAAAAAACAATTTGTAAAAATTTAAAAAAAACAATAATTTCTGAAAAATTTATAATTTATTAAATATTATTTAAAAATTCATAGAAGTCTTTGGTAACGAAAACTTTTGAATTTGCTATTAGTTTGAGGTAAACTACATACATATATATTTCATTTTAATGGTGCTAATGTAAGATCATTGGTTGCATAGCGTTATCATTCATCAGGTGATGTAAATTCAAAGAGAACTTTTGTGTCTACATTTTTATATAATGAATTTTAACATTTCAGGCTGTTTGATGGCTCAGTCACATTTAAAACATTTAAAAGTCACAGAAATTACTACAAAACATAAAATAGCCACGTGAGATGAGATATGAAATTTTCCTATCCGCAATCGTCAAATTTAATCGCAGGATCCATTATTACACATATGCACTACAAATTGGTATCAGTATTAGAATCATCAAAACCATTTCATAAAATCAATTGTCAAAAAAAAACACACATACAGTAAAATGTATTTGTGTGTGTGTGTATGCTTTAAAAATTACATAAACAAAATATTTTACCTTAAAATTGACTTCTTTTTTTTGCTAATTTGCTTATTTCAATAAGAACAGTATGATATGAAGGTAAATATTGAGAATTTAGTTCCGTTACTCTGTCGACGTTTTCTCAGATGTTATCTCACGTGGAGATTATATGTAAGAAAAAAAGAGTTTTGGGGATGTTAAAATTAGTAAATATGTATGTAGTTTTTTTTTTTGTTTTAAAAACTATCACACCAAAAATATAATAAAAATTTATATGTTCTGCTACTGGTTTTATTTTGCATTATTATAATTTAATTTTGTTGTTTAGATTTCAATTCTAAATGAAGTTGTATAAATTAAACGGAAATGAAATAGTTAAAATTTTACAAAATAAAAAATTAAAAAGGACACGTTGTATGTGTAACTTTACTTACTTTACAACCAAGCCAAATTCATCAGGTATATGCATCGGCAAATTGATACAACAAAGCAACTTTTTTTATAGATGATTTTTGTCAAAATTTTGAATTCGCTTTTAAAAAAATGTAAACAAATAAAAATAAATTAAATGAAAAAAGTTCGTGTTTATAAAAAAAGTAACAAAAATTTAAAAAATAAAAAAACATCATTAAAAGCATTTATTTTGTGTGTGTATTGTTTTTAAAGTTTTATTTCTTTTAAAATATAAAGTTTATTGTAATTTTTAGCTAAAAACCGTTACAATAAAAAATAACAAAATTAAATTAAACAAGTAAGAGAGCTATATTTGGCTGTGCCAAATCTTATATACCCTTCACTACGTGTATTTACGTAAAAAAGAAAAAAAATTTTTGCCGATATCTCTTTTTTTATTTTTCAAAAGGCATGTCTAATTTCTGATTTTTTAATACCAATAAGGCGTCCGTACAACATCGGGGGGCTGAGAAAACTTGTTTTTACAGGCGGTAGTCGTCTTTTTTGGCTTATATCTCGGCCAGTTATTAAGCGATTTTATTGGTTTTCAATAGCAAACAACCAGGAAAATTTCTGATTGTTTCATACTACTAACGTGTCCGTACAATATCGGAGTGCTGAGAAAACTTGATTTCAACAGACGGACGGACAGACAGACAGACGGACATGGCTCAATCGACTTCCCTATATATAAGGATTCAGAATATATATACTTTATGGGATCGCAAATGAATATTGTGGAAATTACAAACGGAATGACAAACTTATATATACCCTTGTCACCACTGGTAATGGGTATAAAAAATTGAAAAAAAGCAAACGTTGTATGTGTAACTCAACTTACTTTAATACTCTCCTTTTTCTACATATTTTGCGTTTTCTGTTGCAAACTGTATTGCTACTTCCAATGATATCTTTTCTGTAGCAATAACAAACAATTTAAAAAGTATTACATCTATTGCTACTAAAACGTAGAGATATGTAGCAGTAGTAATAGTTAACAAAGTTTTAAGAAAGCAGAAGCAATAGAAAATTAATAATTAATAATAACACTGCTCAGCAGCAAAATCCTCCATTAAATAAAACTATGTGGACTATATGGATTTTGATGCGCTGAACTTAAATCCGTTGTTGGTTTTTTTCCATCAGATCGGGATTTTTTTTTATGGGCGTGGCAAATTTTTTCCCCTAAATAAGTCAGGTACGGAGACATATTTCATCCTAACTCGAGAACCAGTCATCCGATTTTCAAAAGTAAAACACCAGAAGATGTAGTAGTTAGTAGTAGTCTGCTACTAAAATGTTAAGGTAGCGGAAGTAATCGATTTTTTTTTAATTTTTGCATTATATGTGATTCTTTATTTAAATAAAACTCATTTTAACTTTTTTTTTTGATTTCATCAACAAAGAAACCATATTATAATATATATTTTTTATTAAATATTTGTTTGTGTTTTTTTTTCTATTTGTTTTTAATTGTAATATATATTTTTCTGTTTTTTATTATCTCTATAGTTTAAAACATTGATATGTATCGTATAGTCACATAATTAATAGTAATAATAATAATAATAATATTGTAATATTAACAAACACATCATTATTTGCAACAAAATTCAAAACAGTTTATATATTTATAAAATTTGACAAACTAAAAAAAAATGAAAATAGTAACATTGATTTATAAATTTATGTATTTTGTATTTATAAATATAATATAAATAGGTGGTTAACTTTTTTATTTAATTTTATTTTATTCTTTTTTTTTTTTTTGTTTTTTTAGGGGGATGAAAACAAAAATAATTTTTATTTACAATATTGATGCAAGATTAACAAAATCTAGATTTTTTAATTAACAAAAAAGACAAACTATAATTGACTAAAGAGGGAGCTTTGGTAAAAAATTCAAAATCTATTTTTTAATAGTACTCATTAAATTCTACTTTAATACATTATATCGCTTATTTTCTGCAAATTAAAAAAAAAACATAGTTTCGAGTAAAATGTGTTTGAATGTTCTTAGCAATTTCACTCTTCTAACTTCTGTTCTTACAGTTCTCGAATTTGTGTGGATTAGGTCTCTTGTTCTTTAACATTTTACAAGCAGTTATTTGTTAATGAACTGTAAGTAAAGACACCGAAAGTAGCTGCAAAATTAACAAATACAATAATTTATATAAATAAATTTAATACGGAGAATGTTATGTTATACTCCATTCAATATTTTGAAATTTATTGGTATGACACAATTGTCACAGAAGAGCGATATATTCTTTTAGGATTTATATTCTTTTCTTTTTTATTTAAAAGAGGCAAACAGACAGAGCTCAAAGAAATAAATTTGTTTATGTTTATTTTATTTTATTATTAAAAAAGATCACATCAAATTTCCTTTAAAATTAAAAGAGCACTTTTATAAGGTAACATACATAGAAATATATTTTTTTTAAATTGTTTACAAAAATTAAAGATTTGAAGTCGGCCATAGTTCAGCCTTAAAAAATATTGAAATTAGACGAAAAATCGACTTAACCTCAAAATGACAGATACACGCAAAGAAAAAACATGGTTGAGTATGGTCACGAAACATGTTAAATATTCAAAAATACTATGATTACTGAAATCATATTAATGCTTATCCGCAATCAAGTTTATAGTTAAGACAAACAGATAATGATTTTTGCAAACATATATATGATCTTGATATTAGTGTAAAATATGACTACAACCACAATATTTTTGTGGCAATCATATAACGATAGTAGGGATCATAGAATATTTGAATAGTCTGTGCTCATATTACCGTGACCATATTCAACCATATGTTTTCTCTGGGTATAGAAAACTGAATAAGTATTTTAATATGATAACTATATTAAAAGATGGTTAAATATTTATTCAAAAATGTTATACTTTATAACACACCGACATATGTATTTTAAATTTTTAGAAAAATCCATAAAACATCTATTCGAAAGAGAGACTTTTAATTTCTCTACGTTAATGAATATTTAAAAAAAATAAAAATAAAACTAGTAAATTTTTTATTACCGTTAAATAATGTCGGACGGCTAAAAAGGCTAAATAAATTGTTTACTATCATAGATTTCCCGGTTTAAACCTCATTTTTACTGGTCTTTAAATAAAAAATTTATTTTGTTTTTTCTATTACATATAATTATTTACACCAATTTAAATAAAAGATTACGAAACAATTTTAACTAAAGTTAAAATATGTTTAATTCAAAAAAATTTAAATATTTTTATTATGTTAACAAAAAGGAAAAGAAACATTTTGGTATTTTTTTATAAAAAAAAACATTAAAAAACCTTTAAAATCTTCTATATGTTTATATATAAAAGTTGTTTATTCTTTTATTTTCAATATTAAACCATTTAATGTAAAAAATTTATTATTTTAGAATAAAATTTTAAAAAAATTTTCTTATGTTTTTTCTACATTTTCGAACAACAAGAAAGTCATTTAACACACATTTATTCTTTAACAAAAACATGTAAAGATTTAAAAAAAATTTAATAATGAATTGTAACATTTTATGTTGTAAGTTTGTATCTTAAAGATAACATTTGATATGTATTATTGACATTTGTATATTTTACTATATTTTTTTTTTATATATTTTTATTTTTATTTTTTTTTTGTTTATGTTTAATATTTGTGTTTGTTTTGTTTGAGGCAGCTCTATTAGGATTTGGTTTAGAGATTATTTATGTATAAATATTTGGATTAATAGACTTTTTTATGAATAACATTTATTATACATACGTTTACAAATTACAACAAGCTAATAATAATTTTTTTTATTTCTTTATTTTAATTTCAATCATTGTTATGCAGTCTAATGGCTTAATATATTTTTGTAAGTTTTTGGTAATATTTGTTTAATCTTACATTAAACTATTAAGGATTATGTATGTATGTAATTAGTATTGATTTTGAACATTTCAACAGCTTTGCTACCAAAGCTACCGGTAGCAGGACACTTTGAAATTTTTAAATTTAAAATAGTGAAACAAAAATTAAAAAGTAACTATATAGTTATATACATATGTATAATAAAAAGTAATAATTGAGAAAAAAACTTTTCAAAGACTTGACAGCGAAAAAGTAACATAAAGTCTAGTTTTGTACTATACAAAAATGATTGAGTTAGTACGAACAACAGCATTTTAAATTTATTCGCTTTAGATTTATTTTTCAAAAATGTAAAAATTAGTAAATAGACATTTTGAAATTTCCCTTTGTTTTTTACTATGGTAATGCGCAATATAAAACGCAACAAGGAAATATAAACATAAAATGTGAAATGTTAAAAGAACCTCTGGAGGAACAATTCACCTAAATCACTTCATCGTTAATTTCCTCTTAAAAAATTATGTTAAAATATATTTTATTTATTTTTTTTTTTTTTTTTGTTCAATTGACTATTTTTTGTTCTTTTGTTTAATTTTTTAAACAAGTCGAAATATTTTTTATAAATTCTGAAATACATATTATTATTTTATATCTTACGTATGTTTACACAATTTAAATTACATATTAATTGCTAATTGCCTCTTTATTCTTTCTAGTTAATTTAAGAGTCATGTGAGTTATAATAACACACTTACATTTATCATTGATTTATTTTTATTTTTTACATTAAAATGATATGTTTTAGTTTCTGTTATTTGGTTTTTTGAATTTTCATATTTAATTTTTCAGTTTCTTTAGAATAATGATATGTATTTGGTTTTATGCTTTAAAAATATTTTCTAGTTAAAATTTTTATGATTCAATTAGTTTTGGAAAGATATAAGTATAAATAAAAAATTAATACAAAATTAATAAAAAATTAATATAAAAGAATATCAAACTTAAAAATATATTTTTTTTTTTTTTACAATTAACACCACCCAAGAATTTACAATTAGAAGAAAAATACATAAAGATCAAAATAAGGTAGAAATTATAACATGTATTATTATTATTTTTTTTTAGTTTAAAAAGCAAAAATACCTTAATAAAAACTTTATGCAGTTTTTATTGAAACACAATATTTGTTATTGCAGAACATGTTAAAATTATATTAAAACTTGGTTGACAACTATGGCGACATACTTATATTGCCGGCAATAAATATTAAAAAAAGAATAACAGTCTGCATTGAATATAATAACATAGCATATTACCATATGCTGCAAAATATGTTAACATAATTATTTCCAGTATAATTCAGGGTCTAATAACAGTGCAAATAGTTTGTAACTTAATCAGAAAATTTAAAATTATAAATAAAAATTAATTCTTTCCATTAATCATAAAATTTATTTGTAGAGTATTTTATAATATTTATACGTTTGTATAATAATATTTTCTTGGTTTACTTGTGAATACACAAATGCATTATTTGATATGTATAGGGTACAACTTTATCGCAATTTATTTACGGTTGTTTTTAGTTCTTAGCAAATATATTTTATTTGAATTTTTACTTTTTTTTGTAAGTTTTTTTTTTGCACACACAATAATTGCCAACATTAAAACATTTAGTAAAACTTTAAATATAATTTTGCTAAGTGTAAATATAACAAATCTAAACTTAATTTTAAGTACTAATTAAGCAAAATATAAGCTAATCTTAAAAGTAAAATAAAAAATAAATTATAAAAAAAAAAAATTCTCATTGGAATACCTGAGCATTTACATATATATTTTAAAAAAATAATCTATTTTTTACAATATTTACTTTAAGCTGTTTGAACTGAAACATTTAAATAGTTTTTTTTTTCAAAAATTATAACATAATAAATCAAAAATGTAATATAATTCAACAAGCTTTATATAATTGAAATTTTGTTTTTCTAAGAAATTCAATAATGTTAATCAATTAATACATTGCTTTTTTGCTTATTTGTCCAGGGGATTCAAGTTTTTAATTATACTTATATCTACACAGATGTTTTTAGAATTTCGTTTTAATGGTTACTAAATTTTAATTTGGTTTATGCTGGATGGTTGCCTTAATTCATATTTCTAAGATTTTTACTAAATTTGTTTGTGATTTACTTTTAAAATTTACTAGTTATATCTTTTTGTGTAGATTACTACAGTGTTTATCTATTACTTCGTTTATCCTTAAGGTATTTTTTATTCGATCGAACAACTTATGCCATTTTAATTTTTTATTTTTTTTAGTGAGCGTTTTTAACCCCTACTTATTCTTGTTCGTTTCAAAACCTTTTCTTCTTTTCTATTTCTTAAATAGGTATTGGATTTATGTTTAGAATAATTAATTAAGGGTTTTCGTTTAGTTTTTTTCCCCGTTTTTACTCTTCTATTTTCTTAAAAGGCAGTATTGTCTTGCTCAGCAGCTGGTACAGCCGTTACACCTCCTCCAGCCAGGTAACTACTACCAATACTGCCGCCTCCTCCACCACTACCTTCAGCATCACTGTCTCTTCTATTTTGTCCGGTAGCGCTGCTTAACATTTTTTGTACTTGTTCTTGTGCCGTTTGTTGATTTAATCGTTTCGCTTCGTTAATGGGAAGATCATCGTCGTCAGTTTCTAATGCTGGATTTATGCGGCCATTGCGTTCATCTTTGCCGGCCATTGTTGCGGCACCGTATGACCGACCCAAAGGTCCAGCCATAACGGATAGCTAGAGGAAAAATTAAAAACAATTTAAAATTAATATTCATGTTTTTTTACATTTACCAAAGTAAGTTTTTTTTAATAATTAGAAATTTTAATTCACATTTTGTAAAAAAAAGGGGCGAAGCCTAACATAAACATATATAAATATCGAAAATTTTATAAAAAAAATTTCCACAAAATATTAATCAAAAATTTTCTATCAGCTAAAAATTTATCGAAAAATTTTTTTAAACGAAATTTTTTTTTAAACCCAAAATTTATTATACAGTCAAACTTCTATAATTTGAACTTATATTACTTCAATTTTCTATAAGTTGAAGCAAATCTCGTGGCAACAGCATCCTGGAGAGAAATTCTATCAGATTTTGCTTCTTTAACTTGAACTTCCATAACATGAATTCCTCCATAACTTAAAGAAAAACAGTAGTACAACGTTTCTATAATTTGGATTTTTTTGCAAAAATTTTCTTTGTTACCGAATTAGCCGCTAATAGTGAATATACGTTATTTTCAACTTAATTTGCAATAAAAATCGCAACATTTTATGTAAAATTACATTAAATTGCCAACATTGAAATTTATCCATACATATGGCAGTACTATTGTTTTTATATTTCGGTAAAGTCCCTAAAAAAATTCAAATATTTACGTACAAATTCCTTTTACGCTAGTTAAAAAGAACAAACAAACTACATATGTATGTATATATATTGTAATCAAGTATAAATAAATATGTATGTATGTAGTACCTTTACATAATTAAAAATAGTTTAAAGTAATTTGGTGATAAATAAAAATGAATTGGTATTTAAAGTAGTTGTTGTTGTTTATTTAATTTGGAACATTTTTTATTTGAATTCCCAAAGTGGAAGTTTCTATAAGCTTAAGTTTTTTTCTGAATAATGGTAATTCAATTTATAGAAGTTTGACTGTATATGTAAAATTTTGTTTAAGTCTACAAAATAATCTCTGTTTAAATATTATATTAATCAAAGTTTTATTATAAATTAATTCTACAATTTTCTTTAAAACAAATTATTTTCTAAAAATTATTGTAAACACGAAAATGTTTTTAAAAATGTCTATTTAAATTTTAAAACTGTTAACATTAACATTAACATATTAACTCTCTCGTTTTAGCTTACCTGCTCTCCGGACTCAGCTGGTTCACCAACTCTAACCACATCATCTGGTATATTTACCACACAACGGAATATATCATAACTCGGTGGCAGTTTGCCAGATTCAAACATCATTCTGCGAAAATAAAAAACCATGTAAGTTTATGTAAAAAAAATCATCTTTCAAATTCATTCATACTTAGTCCACCATGATACCACAATTAGTGTAATTAAACTTAAAAGCATGGCCAATGTACGGAAGGGAAACAGTTGTGTTTGATTATCTTCATCATAGCCAGGGAAATGTATAAGAGCAGGTAGACCAAGTAAAGCTTCGCCACCCGATAACCGTATAAAGAAAGCTATAATATATGCGGCTAAACTACCATATGTATTACAATGTTTCTTGAAGTGAACCACCATCAAGAGTTGAGGAAACAGAATAACATACACCAAATCTGAGCACATGGACCTAAAGGAAACAAATTAATATATTTTCATTTAAATACGTATCTAAATAGAAATTTACTTACCACAAGCCATAGATCGAGGGTATTGTCAAGGCCATTATGGTGGATAGAATACCCACAACTATAATACCACCCCTCATCACCCATATAATTTCCATTTCAGAAGCCTTTTGACGAAATATTAACTTGTAGACGTTTCGTGCAAACATTGAAGCAGCCGACAATACTGACGAATCGGCTGAGGACATAACAGCTGCCGATACTGCACCCAGACCAAAGAACGATACAAAGTCAGGTGTTAAATATTGTAATACCATTGGCAAAATCATACTCGTCTCTTGTACGGTTAAAGGATAAGGCCCAGTATAAGCAGTTTCATTCCAAGCTATAAAATTACATACAATGATTTAAAAAAAATTAAACATTTTTTTGTTTAAATAAATATTTTAATAATTTAAACATACCTGTAGCTTTGGCAATAGCGCCAATTAATACCGGTGGGATGGCCATTAAAATACAACCAGCCGCTGCTACATAGGATAAAATTTGTGCACGACTTGCAGTCTTACTTGATAAAACACGTTGAAAATATACCTAAAATCAAAAGGGTAAAATATTTAACTTAAATAAACCTTTATTCAATTTCAAATAAGCTACAACTGGGACACAATAGTTTAAGAAAATTGACTTAAAGTTTTAAGCATTTTCAAGAAATAATTTTTTCAAGATTTTTTTTTTTTTGCTTAACTCTAACATTTTAAATATACAAATCCTAAATGTAAACTATTTATAGTACAAGTATAAAGATAAACATATTTAAAGCGTCTCACTTACCTGCCATGGTATGCCGCCAAATATCAACAACAGCCCATAGTCTATATAGAACCACCTCTGCTCCGGATCCACATGACCAATCCAATCAACATCCATTGATGACAAACTTTTCACATGCTCATTTGTCCATGCGAACGGTATGCACATCCATAATCCAATGAAAATGCAAAACAACTGAATCACATCCGTGTAGGCCACCGAATAGAGACCACCAAAAAGTGTATAGAAAATGGCAATGCAAGATGATAAAATAACCGATGTACGATGATCCATGTCAATAATCACAGAGAGTGTTGCACCCAAAGCGGCCAAAATGCCAGCAGCCCAAAAGACTTCACCACATAGAGCAGGCAAGAACAAAAGACCACCCATACGCTCGCCAAACGAATCTTGCAACGGATCCAACATGGTAATGTAACCTTGTTTACGCATAGGATTGGCAAAGAATACACCACCTGCAATAAGAAAATATACAAATTTTTTAAACTTATACGGGATTATTTATATGTTTATTTTAGTTTTAAGACTTACCAAATACTAAACTCAATGCATAGCCGAAGGGTGCCTGACACCAAACCAAACCGGATGTGTAAATAGCTTCAGCCGTACCATTAATGTAACCGCCACCTACCCAAGTTGCTGTAAGTGTAGTTGCAATTTTTAGGTTTTTGTGTTTGAAAAGCAGATATAAATATTTATATATGTATGTATATGTATATACATGAGAAATAGAGGCGATATGACTTTACAGAGAATTTGTAAATCGAACAATAGTTTTTAACCTCATTGTTCTGTTAAGGGGACAACACGTGGTATGAGTAATATTTAATGTAAATAATTTGTTTTCTTTATGGATAAGGTTTTAAAATCAATATTTAAAGTTAACACCTAATAATTTTTGAAAACAAGTTTTATAACTGATTATTTTTATATGAATATTTTTCAAAAAGTACGAGTAATAATTTCTATATTTAATTTTGGTATATGGGTAATTTTTATTAGGGACTATCTTTCGGGGCACCCCCCTAAAATGTGTCAATAGGCTAGAAAATACGATTGACAAAGTTTATTTATTTAAGAAATTTTATTTTTATACCCTTCACACACACACATGTGTTA
>NDXZ01016962.1:2088-24000 GCA_003055125.1 Paykullia maculata
AAAAAAAAAAAAATTGGAGCACCCATGTATTGCATATATGGATTTAAATTAAAGTTTTACAATTTAATTTTATTTAAGTTTGTAAAATTCTTAATTTCTCTCTAAGTAAGTTGTGTTTAGAACGTCGTTACACCTTTTTCCAATCGTTGCGCAATATGTATTTAATTTAGGCCGAAATTTAATTATTTGTTAACTAAAATGATAACTTTGTAATAATTTTTTAATATTTAGTCGAACTTATTTATTAAACAAATTTTTTTATTTATTCTGGCACAAACAAAAATTTATTTAATGAAGAAATTCACCCTTAAAATGATAACTTTTGTTTAACTATTACGGGCTTTTAGTGCCTTAACTAATATCAAAATAAAAGCTGTAAATAAAATATCATTGACTAAACCATTGCCATTAGTAAACTAGTGACAGAGAATTGGGGCATTAGACAATTTTATTTGTGGTTAATTTTCGTTTTAAATTTCTATTTACATATATCCTTTCTGTTTTGTGTAATTTAAAGAAAATATTTAATTACATAAAATGAGAAGAGTATAATGTATGCATCAAATTTTTTGTATGCAGTTTTTACATAAGGTGTGTTAATAATGCTTAAGCTGACGCTGAGTCATGAAATTCCTGGTAATACTTAAAAATAGTTTAGCAAAACAATTTCCAACATTTTAAACAAATAACATAATGCAGTGATTTTTTTTTGAATAGTAGTGGTTTAAATTATTTTTTGTTTTAGTCAGCTATTAAGTATTTAAAATAGAAAGAAAGTAAAAAAAGGATTTTATTATTTTCAGAGACGTTCCTTTTGATGCTTTTAACAATCGTAACTTTATAATTATTAATCTTTTAAAAGTAAAAGAATTTCTTAGAAAATGTATATATTTTTTTAATTAGTACATACATACATACATACATATGTACTAAAGAATTTTTTTAATTTTATTTATGAAATCTGTTAATTTAACAAATTAGTTTTATTTTCAGAATTTTACATTAGATTTGTGAAATTTAAAAATTGAGCACGATGATGAGCATTTAGCATTCAATGATTTTTTTTTATGTAAGTTTTTAAAGAGATTTTGATTTTTAGTACGAAAATATTACATATACAGTCCCAAATTTACATTAACCACCTAGAATGCATGAGCTAGAGCAATGCACAAACACATTCATTGATATGACCTTGCAAATAAATACACTTGACAATGCTGTTAAAGTGTCACTGTTACACTCCACATTACATGTATATATCAAAAGGCTGATGCTAAGTTTACTAACTAACCTTTTTTTAAACTATAATTTAACGATTTTGTAAAACTTTTACAAGTTTTTCTTAAAAAACAAAACCCGTTTTTTTATTCGTTTGTTGTTGGGGTATCGGTTTTTGTTTTTATTCGTTTGTTTGTTAAATAAAAACTACACTGACTGAAGTAAATTTTTTAGATTTTAAATAGTTTAGGATTATTTTAAGGTTCAACCCTTTAGAATGCACATTTTGCTGTAGGTTAATAAAAATTTATGAGAGAATTTTGTTACAGTTAGTATAATAAAATTTAAAAACAAAAATATACGCATTTCGTTATCCCTTTTTTTAAATCTTACAACTTGATATACATCATTTTCTGGGACGGTATGTGTGTACAATGTACATATCACTCATTTGCTAGAAGAACGTCATAACTCAAAAAAACTTGTTTTGCAGAAAATGAGTTTAAAGTTTTCAATTTACATACAATTAAGTGGAAATATTAAACAGTTTTCTTCTATCAAGAGCGATTTGCATGAATTTTTTACACAATATAAAGCATGATATAATGAACAATTCTGCATCATTAACTCCAAAATTTCATTTTTTGTGGTATGACGTTTTTCTAGTAAATGAGCGATATGAGGAAATATACATATATTTTTGCACAGGAGGTCATGTTTATTATTTCACATACTAGAAAGTATCTGTACATACATATGTATGTACGTATGTGCATAAATACATTAACACACATATCGCTCATTTGTAAGTAGACTGTCGTAGTTTTTAAAGCATACAGTTTATAAATAATTGACTTGCAAGAGGAAATGGCATTATTCTAAAAGTAGTTTTTGTTTAGATCGCGTGTGGCTAAAATTAATTTAAGTTTTTTATGAGTTATTTCATTGCAAAATTTTTACCAATAAAATATGGTAAATATTTCTGGAAATTCTATAAAAACGCAAATATGTAGGCAAAGATTTGATTGAAAAATTTATTTCATATTTACTAATATTTATGCATGAGTACTTGCCTAAATAAATATTTATTTATATTTGTAAATGTTTATTTTTGTATGCATTTGCATTTGTTAATATTTTCAAAAACAAATATGTACGAAATTGAAGGTTATGTTGCGTAATAATGTCATTATTTTCACAAGTTTTTCGCTGACGTCATACAACTGTACGTGTACATTTAGGTTGCACTACTCTCGTATAAGAGAATGGCTGAGATGGATTGAGGTTGAAAGAGAGCTAAAAGCTGCATTACTATGTCACTACACTAACAACAATAACAGTAATTTTTGCAAGTAATGCAACTGTATTGAAGGGGGTTAGAAAAAAGGTCATTTGTTTGAGGAAAAGGGAAACAAAATCAAAAGTCCTGTGGCACCAGTTGATAAGGACCTACATACACACCTTTCGTGCATTCCTATTAGAAGTGTAACTGTAGTTTAATTGTTTTTTCTTTCAATAAAAAAAAAATACTCTTAAAAACCTTTTTCCTTGAACTAATCATAACACAGTTTCAATAAGACTGTTGACAAAAACGCATTAATTTTAATTTTATTTATTTAAAAAAAACTGTTAAACTAAAACAATATCCGTAATCGGTAAAATATAAATTTTTTAATAAAATAATAAAAAAAAATTCCTATAAAAATTTATAAAAAAATAACTTGAGAAAAATAATAAATATTTTATTTAAATCATCGTTTTTTCTTTTTGTGAGTCAAGAAAACTTAATGTTTTTAACTTCTTAAGATGTGTCACTTATGAAATTAATTCTCTTCCATTTTATATCCTTCGCTATGATCGACAAGAATGTAATAAGGTTGTCATTTTGTTTGCAATTTCTACAATGTTTATTCGCGATCTTGTAGAGTAAAGGATGGATAATATGAAATTTGAAGAACTACTGAATATTTTTTTTTTTAAATCTTGTTTTATTAGAAAGGCTGAATCTTGACACAGCTGTGAATAAAATATCATCAGCTAAACAACTTACTAATGACAGTGAATAATATTTACTTGTCAAAGATATAAGCGAAACCCTACTTGGAAAACATTTAATTCCATCTAAATTAATTTTATATCTAGTTATTATATAACTAGATGCTTGTTGCTGAATGCGTAAGAGTGTTAATAAGACACAATACAACAACAAAGATATTGGTTGTCGTTATGTGTACGATCGTAAACAACTCATCTAATTATATTAAAATAAACGGCTGTAATTGTATATTTGTTTTAAAATATGAAATATGTTATCAATTGAGGAAGGGTGTTTAAGAATTTTTATGAATAGTTATGATATACAATCACGTTTATACTTAGATGTACTTTTATCTAAATCCTTGTAAATCATTCATTTAATTATATGGTAATAACGAGAGAACGAATTTTAAAGTAAGAAAATTACTTATTCGCTTATTATAAATTTATGATTGCTATTTGCAAGAATAAAAAATTACTTTGTGTATTTGAATTTTATTATTCTCGACTGTATAATTTATTAATTTAATTCAAATAAGTAAATTAAAAAATTAAAATAGAAACAAACAAGTATTGCTTATGTAGGAAATTTAATTTTCTTCTTCTTTTATTTTGCTTAGTCGTTATTTTTTTGAGCGATAAAATGTCGGCATGTGTTCGTTCTAATTAATTTGGAAATGTATCAAGCAAAATGTGTTAAAGCACTTAGAAACTCTGACACACTTGCCCACACAAATATGCGCACACGTGAATGAAAAACAATCATTCACTCACACTCAGGCATTTTTATAACCACCCTGATGCCATCAATTGAAAGACCAATTTTTAGATAACCAGTTATTAGTCACTGTTTTCTATGTTTAGTTTGTGCCCTCGAATTTTACAAATAAGAAAAATTTTAATAATTATTGAATTTTGATAATTATGTAATTACAAATTAATTTATTTGTATTTATGTATAAGTTTACATTTTACAACAAAAAATATTAGCACCATAAAACTTAGTAAAAATGTTCAATTTTATAGAGATTTGCAGTATTTTTGTTAATAAAAGTTGTGCAAATAAAAAAAAATTGCTAAGAAGTAAAATCCACAACCTCTGTTGTATTGTTGTAAGTTGTGAAAACAAAATATTTTTCACACAAAAACAAATCTGTTTAAAGTATTTACAATATACATTGATACAACAATACAACACAGGTTGTGAATGGGTTAAATGATAAAACAATAAAGTGATTTATAAACAAAAATATAATGTGAGAATACAATTGTGTAAATTGTAAGTACATATTTGTTTTTATTACTTAAATAGCAAAACAAAACTAAAAATGTTTTACCAAAATGAAACGTTTCTTTTTTAAATTGAGATACTTTTTTCATAATAAAACTAAAACAATTTTTTTAAAACTGTAACAATGTACATACAAAAATATAAAATATGAATTTTTGTTTTGTTTTTTAATGTATACTTGAGGAATTCACAAGCTAACTTATCATAATGTCATATGTCCTAAAAATTTAAAATGGTTTAAGTTGCTTTTTATACTAAAAGTGTCCTAAAATAATATCACTCTGAATGCTATGTCTATTGTGCTGTCGTAAACTATCCTTAGCCGAATAAAAAAAGCAACAACAAAGTACCTTAACCATTTACAATTTTTAGGACATATGACATTATGATATCATAAGTAGCTTGTGAATCCCTCAATTATGTATAACATTTTAATTATGATGTAAATGTTTTAGTTGTATTTTTAAAGTCGTTTGATTTTATTGTACGGATTAACGTTTAAGTTTAATCAGGTCTCAAACTATTTGATCAGATATATGTAAATTTATATAATATATATGTATATTTTTTCCCGTCGTTCCAGTGTAGAGCATAGATTCATAAATAGACTGAATAACCACCTAAACATCCGGGTGGGGAAAGACCCACTGCCACGACAACAGGCTCGGTTACGGTATCCTAATCAGTTTCCTATCCTAAATACACAATTTATAAAACTACACACGTTTAGATTAATTGATAAGTATTATTGACGTTGAAAAATAACCGAGATTAAACATAACATACCCTCTATATATATACATGTGTGTATGTATATACCTATTTACCTATATATCTGGAAAAAGTATATATACATGTGTATGCGTATGTTGTGTATGTTGGTGGGTTAGTAAAATAATCTGTCAATATTTGGGTCATTTCCTCCACGTGTAAACGATTTAAACAACGTTGTTTATTTATTACTTTGCCATTATTTTGTATAAAAAGTGTGTTGTATGTCTGTATGTGTAAAACAGCACAAGCGTGTGAACGGAGAAAGCAAATATGTAGTATTAAAAAATATCAAAGAAAAGCTTTTTTTTTCATTTAAAATTAATTTTTCTTATTATGCATTTACATAACAATGTAAACCTATTGGACCATATTAGGTTAAAACAATTCAGCGCCTAAATAAAACACTTGTTTTATGGATAATAAAAACGTGTTAATGCATAATAATGTTGGGATATTTCGAAACAATATAAGAAAAACTCAAGTAAGAGTGTATATTCGGCTGTGCCAAATCTTATATACCCTTCATACCCTTCATACAATCTTAGATAACTTGATATTTTTATGATATTAATTTAAGTTCATGACGGAAAGATGGATATGGCTAAATCAACTTCTTTAGCTATAAGAATCCAGCGTATATATACTTTATGGGGTCGCAAATGAATATTGTAGAAATTACAAACGGAATAGCAAATTTATATATACCCTTGTCGCCTCTGGGTAAGATAAGTAAATGACAGTATAAAATAAAAAATAAAAAATTAAAGCAAAACGTCAATTGAATTTTTTTTGCAATTGAAAGTCATTTTTTTTTAATTTAATCAATAATTTTGCTTTTAAAAAGTACATCAAATTTGTCAGAAAAATTTAAAACTTAAGATCGAGAGTGATTTAATAAGTTTTTAAGTTTGAAAATTGCAAAAATGTATAATGACTTACTGTTTACACATATACATGAATAGTATATACATATTAATGTATGTATTAGTAGCAACTTATACCTTTAAAAATACTTCCAAATACTTGCCCTTTATAGCAATGATGAAAAAACTCGTTTTGATTTAGTTACAAATGTCTAATAAAAAAAACTGCCTAATGGTTGTCAGTTTTTTTAATGAAATTTGGCTTAATTCATTGCCAAAAATTCTAAAAATGTTTTTTTTTTTAATTTTTGCTAAAAATAGTTTTTTTTTCTTTAAATTATTTATACAATACTTCAATGTGGTAGTATATTCTAGTTAAGTGTGTATGTATACCAAAAAAATAAAAAATAAATAAAATGATTATTATTAATTATACTGTCAGAAGAAAAGACGCAAAACTAAAAACAAATTAAAAAATAGCCAGCAAAGTGGTTAACTATCTCATAAAGCGATTGTCACCAAATTAAAAATAAGGATACCATAAGAATGATTAAAAATCGCTACGTTTGACAAAAAATCTTCATATCCGGCAATTTTGTTTGCGATTTAAATTTGAAGAAGAGAATAAAGAAAATTCCATGACTAAAAACGCTGTCAAACTTATAGCATAAATAAAATCTTAACATGATTTAGGTAGGTCGATAGGTCGAAGGATCTCATTTCACGTAGGACAAACACTTAAACCATGATTTAAAAACTAAAAAATATTTTTTTTTTTTAATTTAATTCATACTTTTATTAAAGTTATAAGGGAATTATTCTTTAGACTTATTGTTAATAAAATAAAAGTTTAGCGAATCAACTTTGCTATAGATATATGTTTCTGTATGTTTGTACGAGAATGTTAATATATTTATTAACTAAAATTGTACAACATTCCTGTTTAAAATATATTTGATTTAATTTGCCCCAACCCTGCATGTTTATATGTACAGAAGTTTTTTGTATTTAACGAAAGCACGTGTATAACATTTGTTTATAAGTTCCTTAATAAACAAAAACAAAATGTATGTATGTATGTTTTGTAGACAGGTACCTCAGATTTCCTCATTCTCTGCGAACGTTTTTTTTTATTTTCATTATTAATTCACTCAAACTTAATATATTATTTGTTTGTAAATGATATGCATAGATTAAAGTTTTATTTGGTTTTTTTCAATTTTTGTAAATGATTTTTTTCTTTTATTTTGTTTTCATTTTATCTGCTTGCGCTAGACATGTGTTAAAAAAAATTGCAAACACGCGCATAGTTTAGATAATAAAAGAAAGAAGGGGGTTAAAGAAATAGCAAAAAAAAAACGTTAATTTCTTCACTAATGTCTATCGTATCAGTAATTAGACATTATTTAGACACACGCTCAATCAAAATAAACCATAGAAAACCCATAAAAGTTGTTAGTTTTTTCTTTTATTTTTTTTTAAAGACTGCTGAAATAAAATGTATGTATGTATGTAGAAGAGGTGCTTTAAATAAAATCTTGCTGTTCGGTCACTAAGGAAATTAATAAATTTATTACTTTTTAAACCCTTCACCACAGGTGGCAAGGGTAAATAAAGGTTTGTCATTCCGTTTGTAATTTATACAATATTCATTTGAGACCCTTTGAAGTATTTATGTATATTCTGGATCCTTATGGATAGGGAATTCAATTTAGCCATGTCCGCCTGTCTGTTGAAATCAACTTTTCTCAGCTCCCTGATATCATACGAACCCGTTAGTAAAAATTAGTAAACTTGATTAATAAATGACTGAAATATAAGCAAAAAAATACGAAACTTTTTATCGTATATCACTGCATGTATGTCTTTTTTTTAAATTTAACAATAACTTAGAAGTATAATTTAATTGCCAATAAGCGCTACAATGGGGAGCTGTGATTAAAAATAATGTTTTTAGAAGATAAATTACAAAAAAATCTTAACAGCTGGTGAATTTCGTTCTTACTCACTCTGTCTGTGTCAGTGAAAACCTTTTAATTAATGAGCTGGTTGCAATTTGAATTAACTAAATTTTGTACATATAACTTTAAGGTTCAAAGGACGAACCCTATCGATTTTGCGTGTAAACTTTTGAGAATCTTACTAACTTTAATGCAAACGTTAAACTTACCGAATAAAAAGTTATTATGATGGAATCGTAGCATTCTACTTCATTTGAACCGAAAAACTGATTTTTCCAGAGATGTCTTCTTCTTAAGCCAATATAAAATAAAAATTATTGTCTGTTGAAAATATAAAAAAACTGGTAAGAATTTCAAGTGGCAAAAACTATTTTCGATTTCTGTCCATAGCTTTGACAAAGTTGTTCGTAAGTTTGAGTTTGATGTGCAATAAAGGTAGCAATTGATTTCAGAATTTAGCATAGAAGGCGTAAGAATGGCAGAAAAGCGTCTCGTTTAGGCCACTTCTTTTAAATATAAAAATTTTTCTTGACTCACAATAATAATTGTTTTTTTTGTAAAAATTATAATTGTAAAATTTACGATGTTAATGTAAATTTCATTGCAAACCATAGTCAACTGGGGACGAACATTATAAGCTGTTTATATGTATTAAATACAAATTTCAACAAAACTCACTATTGATAGTTTAAAAAAAAATCCTTAAACAAAGCCGGTTATAACAAAGTTAATATCACATTATTTAAGCAATTAAACCATATTTAAAAAAAAAATTGGTTTATTTAATTAGAAATTAAAAAGCAAATAAAAAAAGAAACATATGTACAAACAATTGTAGAAAAAAATGTAAAAAAAAACATACTTTTTTAATACATTTTAACCTTGAGTGCGAATAATGTTTTTAGTTTTTTTTATATTTAAATAAGGCAGACTGTTTTATTCTTATTTTACACATATAAATATAAATTCAATAGCGATCACTAAATTTTTCTTAGTGTAAAGGCACTAATACACGTTAATATTTATTATTTGTCTCTGCCTATTTTTATTTTAAAATTTGTGTGTCTCTATGTGTGTGTGTGTGGGTGTGTGTGCCATTTAAGAAAAAGTGATTATTTGTCAACCCAAACCTAACTAACGTTGGTATTGTTCATAATTTGGCTTTTCGTTATTCGATTTTGAAAAGTTTCTACGAGAGCATTAACAACCGGAAAGAGAATACACGTGTCACACAGTTTTCTTCAAATTTTTTTTAGAATTATTTTTTGTGGGGGTTTTTTTTTCGTTTTGCTGATTTGGTGTTGTCTGGGGTATTTTTAAAATACATAACCAACGTCTCTCTTCATGTAAGACACAAAACATTTACTAATGAAGCAGAATACTTATGTATGTATGCGTGCGAAAACTTTGCGTAAAACAAAAAGAAGAAACTGTAATAAATGGTTTGATGTCTACTTAAGGCACACACGTAAACGCAAAATTCGTGTTGAAACAATTTACGCATTTGAAAAGAAAAACAACAACAACAAAAAGTTAAAACTAAAAACAAGATTTTGGGTTTTAACAGACACAAATGCCCAAATCCACTGTTATTGGTTAACTAATGGCAATAGTCAAAGCCAAAGATATTTTATTTACAGCTCTTAGTTTACCATTAGTTAAGCCACCAAAAGCCATTGGTTAGCTACTATTTGGATAGCAGCTTATATGTACGTGTTATTTAAAAATATGCTAAAGCATTATACTAATATTGAAATTTGATAATTTTGTTAACTATTATTGAGTTAACAGCTAATGCTTTAAAAGTTTTATATATTTCTAAATGAACAGGGAAAATTCCGTGTTACCTACAAATATGCTATTTAAAATTTTTAGTTAAACAATGCATTGTGTATATAAGACTAAGTTTACAAATGGTTAACTAATGACCGTGAATTTGGGCTTAAGACTTGGATTAGTTTCCTTTCATGATCTAATACTGTTTGATTTTTGTTTCCTTCTTGGACTTTTTAATTTTTTTCACACATACAAAAACAAAACACCACCTAAATTTAACCAATTGGGCTTCTTTTTGTTGACAGGCATCTTTTCCTTTACTTTCAAGTTAAAATATGCCAATAAATAATGAAACTTCTCATTTAATATTTAAAGCTTAAATATTTTTTTTTAACTTTTAAGTATTTTTTATTATATTCGTTTTATGAAATAATTTTTTGTTTTTATTTTCCTTTTTTGTATAGATTTATTTGAAAATTTAAAACAAAGTAAAACTCAAATACCCACCCACTCACTCGCAAAACATGGCACCAACTATATGTTCTGGAAAAAAGCGACAAACGCGTACTATTGCCACCACAAATATTCGGCGTCATCGACAAGGATCCCATCAATTAAATCAAGCTCTATCGAATATTGTAAATTATGGTGAGTACACACACATGCACACATATCCATACATACCCTTATTTGTACACATTTTATTTACGCAGTCAATATTTATTGGTAAATAAGTTTATATAAAACCACAACATGTGTTTTCAACAACGTGTTAATAATATTTTATAGAATTCTAACTAAAACTACAACCAATATTTACTTACAAAGCAACAACAGCAAATAAAGGCCGATTAAAATGTACATTTGAATTTGTTTAACTCGTGCATGTAAAAAAGGCTTACGCGAATATCAATTATCAAATGATAACGATAAAGTACACACATATGTATGTATGCATGTTTGTACGCATGTCGAGTATTAGGTATTGACAGTAAACCAGGGGTACAAATTACGAGGCCTTCACTTTACAGGCCGATACACATTTGCGAGTTTATTCTATTTAAAGTTTCATAAAAGTTGTTTCTTTTTTATTTCTTTATCTATACCGTACGTTCCATCACGAAGACCAGATTACATTTAAAAGAAAACCCTGTTAATTAAAGAAATCAAGTTAAAAATAAAAGCCTGCTAAAGGGCCTAGATGGCCTGAAAAAGAAGTTCGTATGAAAGGCCTAGTTTGGCAATGATTTCGCGTGCATAAAGTATATAAGTATGTAATGGAAATACTTAGTAGTATTTGTGTCTGCTTAATATGGTCTTATGGAAGACCACTTTACTCCTGCTTCTTAACGCTAAGGAAATGTCTTCCGATGTATGAAGGTTTTAGTGAGAGTGTCTGTTTACATACTTTATTGTTACGTATACGTCATGTAGCACCGACATGTGCCTTAATTTGTTTACACATCCGCACGTATACACCCATGCAAATATACAAGTACATACTTACACATTTAATTAAAAATCACATGAAACAAACAAACAGGCAATTCGGCAGCCATCAAGGCAGACACAAAAACAGTTCGCAAGTCAAGATATGCATAAGTACTAACACGATATTAACAACGCGTGTGACGATATGAAACCAGATATAGAGAAACAAAAATGGCAAGAATATTAAAATAAAAGAATATTAATTTAATTTGCTTTAATCCGTTACATAGTTATAACACGTAAGTGTTATATTGCAAACTAGTGTCCATTGTAATGTAACAGACGAGAGAGATTCTGATGGAAATCAAACCTGTATCCCTAGACTGGTAGAATAGTGTTAAGCTAAGCTTGAAATAATAGAAGTGACTACTTTTCAAATTTATCTGTCTCTTTTTTTACAGGAATTTTAATTATATTATTGATTTGTAACTACGCACCTCTTAGCACATATTTAAAATTATAAAAAAGTTTATTGTCTAAGGCCATATAATTTCATTACAAAGGTGGGGTAAGATAGTTTACTAAAGTTTACCCATGACTTTTGCCCATTTGGGCATGGCAGCACCATATTAACGATAAACGATAGATAATAAATATGTCAGTAAAAGTGTTAACTCTCAGGGGAAAAAAATAGTTTTTTTTTGAATAAATAAAACTACATTTTTAAAACATCGATTGTGCCAAAAAAAAAACTAGAAAATAATAAGAACGCAAACCTGCTTTTTCAAGAGACTCATGGTGACTTGTCTAGACAAGTGTCTTAATAAACTTAAATGCGATCAACGCTTTTATACTCTTATTTAAGTCTTTTAAAATTGTTTAACATGCCACAATTTTAAGTAGATCAAGGTTTGTGCCCTAATTATTTTCTAGTTTTTGCATACATTTAATGACTTTAAATAATGTGGCTTAAGATAAAGTTTTTTTTATTTTTTTTTTATTTTTTTTAATGTTTATGTATTGACACAACTGTATTTAAACTGTTAATTTATATCTGCCTTAAATTCTTGTAGCTTAAGCTGGCAATTAACTTAACGAAACTATTTGTAAAAAATAATAGAAAAACATGTACATAAATAAACAGAAAAAAATATAAACAACAGAAAAACCCAACACATTTTCATGTCATGACACCAGCCAACATGACACACGTGTATTTGTTAAAACATTGAAATACGCACACACACGCGCGCACATACTTCTTGTGCACGATTAAAATCGCATATAATGTGAAGAGGAAAAAAAACATGTGCTTTTGCTTTCTTTGCTCAAAAAAAGTTGGCCACTCAACTTGACTACTCACATTTATGCAATTTATATCATACTTAGTTAAATTTTTCATCACATTCCCATGTTTTTTTTTCGATACGAATCCCCAAATTAAAGATTTTTATTTTTAAAATATTTAAATAACACTTAAAGATTTATTTATTTAATTTTCACATATTAGGAAAAAAAATATTTTATATAAAAACTCGATAAAAAGACACGAGTAACCAAATATTCTTATTTTCTTAACTTTGAGAAACTAAAAATTGATTTAAACAATTTAAACATAACTTTTTTATTGTTTAAAACTTAGTTTATTTTAATTAGTTTTAGCAACCATAATAATTTGTTTATTTAAGTAAAACACATTTTATAAATCATTTTTTTATATTAAGTTTAAAAAAAAAGTTTTTTTTCTGTTATACCTATTAATGCAGTTTTTACAAACTGAAATCTGTCGTTTGTGACATTTGTCTAATTTTGTAATTTATCAGGAAACACTAGTTATTAAATTTTAAGGCAATTTTTTTTTAATTTAATCCTATTGTGGTTAAATAAATTTGGTTCAGAGTCTTATTGAAAATGGGTTTTTTTTAAATCTTTATTGAAAACACGGTTTTGAACTGCTGCATCTTAACCCAGTATTATCATATTGTAAGATTTATCTTTTTTTGAAAGTTTTTTGAGATGCAAAATTGGTTTTAATTTTTTTCTAAAAAGTTATTTAGAGTTATTTAAGTTATTTGTTTAAAATAATAATGTATTTTCGAAAGCTTCATTTAGTTTCGTTAATAATAACTATTTCAAACTTAAGTCAATGTTTTCATCTATTTTAACAACGATGCAATTTTAATCTTTGTAATGGCCTTTAAGTTTGATTTCGATAATCCTTTTTTTAAATGTGTGGAGGATTACGCACCGACTTATGTAAGGATAGTGTGGTTTTGTGCCATATGTAGTTGATTTGGAACATATTTGACAAACAGATGATGAATGGTGCAAGCTTCTTCATTTTGATTTACCGGAAGTTTATTTAGTTTTTTATACAAACATATGTATTTTATACATATTTATACGTATGTACATATATTATTTTTGTTATGTTTTTTAAATAAAAAAAAACTAAAACACTTGCAGCCGTATGTATAACAAAAATTTAGCATGGAGTCATTTTTAATGTATTTTTTTATCCATTCTGCTAAACTCATGTTAACTTAAAATCACACTCTTTTTATTGGCAGCTAGATATTCATTATGAATAAACTCTTTGCCAACACTCTGCTTAGAAAAATCAGCTTGCTAGTGAGCACAAAGTTGTGTGCGATGTATACGTAGTTTCTAGTTTTTCGATACGGCTGTTGGAGTTTAAGAGTTTTTTTTTTAATAACTAAAAGCAAAGTTTATTGTTTAAAAAAAAAATTTGTTTTAGAAACTAAAATATTTAAAAAATTGAAATATGACAACACTGTCTCCACCCGTCCTTTTATTACACTTTGTGATAAAGTGTCTTTTACTCTCTCTCTCTCTCCCTCTCTCTTCCTTTGTTTTACTTTCTGACTAATTGTTTAACCCTGCGTTGCCACATGCAAGTGAATTGTTGCAAAATGCATATACATACATACATACATACAAACACCACAAAAACTACAGAATTTGTCGAAAAATCATAAAGATTTTTTGAGTGTGTTATTGAAAAAGTGAGAATGTATTGAGTTTTTTGAACTTACGCTTGCATGTGGCAACGGAGGATAGAGGAAACAAGCCAAGAACAAAAGAAACTAAATACATAAATATGTACATATGTACATAATTATAGACAATATACATACATACATATGTATGTACATAGTTGGTAGCAATGACATTCTACTTCCTCCTCCTTCACTAAAAAGTGTTTATGTGTTTCAATTGCACTCGAAAAGCATGACGTAACTTTTGCGAATTCTTGTGCATGTGATTAATTTACATACATACATGTGTTCTTATATTCATACATACAGACATACATACAAACATATATATGTATGTTTGTATACACACATGCCTACTTCTTTAGTTGTTTTCGTAAAATTTGTTAAAATTAAAAATTATTTACTTGACTTGGCTATAAAAAATCATTAACTGTGTTGGTTTTGCTTAATTAATTGTTGTTAAGTTTTGTTTCCATTAAACACTGTCGCCTGTCGTCGAAACGTGTGAACTAAAAATTATTTTTATTTCACGTTTAACAATTTATTGAAAAAGAAAATATATACATATGTACATACATACATATGTATATAATAATGTCAATAGAACATGAAATAAAATTTTAATTATTTATTCGTTTTCTGGTGCAGCCCGTTTAGTTTAAATATATATTCACTTGTATAAAACAAAAAACAAATAAAGAGAACGAAGGTTCGTTATGCAAAACTGCCTCATACTTCCTTACTTTTTTATTATAAAAAAAGAAACAACAATTTAAGAACAAACATGCACAATTAAACGGTAGCATGTAGGAATTCATTTAAATTTAAAATTTTAATTTTTGTTTAATGATGTTAGTGTTGGACATGTGCCATTTTTAGATTTGCACAAGAGTCAACGAAACAACGATTCAATGTGGGAGATATACAAAAAAAAAAAACAACAAATAAATAAAAGTTGTTACAATGGATTCTACATGCAACCATAAAGAGCATTAAACAAGTGAATTGCTAAAAAGTAAAATATTTATATTCGTTGCCTTTTGGAACAGATATAATATGCCAAGAATCACAATAGGGGGTTACAATTACTTTCTTGTAATGGGATGGAACATGAAAAGAATCAACAAACAATTGTAATTAATAAAGCTTAATTACAAATTATAAATTATATGTAATTGTAATTTAATTAAGTAATGACATTTTTGTTTTTTCACTTGTAACAATTAATTTAGTCTATTATTTTACTTGTATTATCATTGTTGTTTTATTTTATTTTAAATAATAAATATAATTTTAGTTTTTGGTTTTTATTTATTTTACCTTTGATTTTTTTTATTTAAAAAAAAAAATAATTATTACTTAATAAAAGGGTAATTTTCTCCAATTATGTACCTGTAATGAAATTTAATTTTGAGCATTTTTAAAATTTTATAGATATAAATAAAATACAAATAAGTGTAATTGCAATTTTAATTATATGAAGTTTGTAAATAAAATGTTCAAAGCTGCTTAGGACGGCTAGAAAATTGTTATTGCGTTTTTTAAGTTAACTAATAAAACTCTTAAAACATGATCAATTGACATTTGTTATTATTTGAAATCTTAGGCCCATTATTACAACTTGCCTATAGCTAAAGTTAGGATGCTAACTGACATGTAAATAATTTTTGTTTATTATAAGTATATTTTAAGTCAAAGGTCACTCTTTAAGCTAAAGTAAGAAATCTCTTTTAACTTTAACCGTAAGATTTGAGGTTGTCTGCTCTAGATAAAGGTGCCACTTTTTTTCCTTCAACTAGTTTAAATGGCCACTTTGTATGTAAAAGGTAAACAGAAACCAATATTGCCATAATTTAAAAATTAAAATATTTCTATTAAATAAATGTTGTAATAATGAAAAATATTTAAGGCTACCTAATTGTTCACTTAAGCTAAAGTTAATTTTAGTTGTCAGGCACTTTCAAGGCAATTTTGTAATAATAGGCCTTAATGATTTCAAATGTCACCTTGAAATATATAAGAGTTTTGATTGTTCAGATTTAACAAATTTTGTCTACAACAAATGGTCCATATAACTATAATAATTATAAAGTAAATATTATTTAGCATTTCATTTAAGGTTTTTTTACAATTTAGTTACAAAAACATTTTACTTTAATCTAATGTTTAAAAATTCTCCGTCTAAAGAAAAAAATCTAACAACAAAGATGATTTCGTTTTGAGAATTTGTAATATATTTCGTTATTTTTATTTTACTTTATTTAAGTTCTAATAAATTCTCTTCCGTATGTTGTTGTTGTTGGTGCTGTTACTGTAATTTAAATATATTAGTATATGCGTTTGCTTACTCAACACGTTCGTTAGAAGTCACGTTTTTATTCATGCATCAAATGCGCGACCTCCTTGAACGTTGTGTAATTTTTTTCTCTTAACACAACAACACGGTCAGTCGCCAACCTCAACAGTCATCTGAGAACAACATGTGCAATTGAAATGAGCATATTTTTGTTTGTTTTTCTTCTTATTTATCAATTTAGTTTAGTTGTTTTTTTTTTAGCATTTTTATTGTTTTTATTTCTTATCGCACACACAAGCACACACTTACACAGCTGCATTTTATTAAATTTTGGTTTCATCTCTGGGTGAATCTTCTAACTTTTTTTAAAGAAACTAAAGGAAGGCCAAGGATAACAAATTAAGGACAACAAGTTGCTTTCCCTTTTTAAATTTTAATAATTTTTTGAAAGTAAATATGTTTATCTTTATTGTTGCTTCACTTTAAGTGCTTTGACAGTTGAATTTTAAATTTTTTGAAAAGTGAAATTATTCGAAGTTTACAGTAAACGATACTTGTAATCAATTGTATGATCTTTTAAAAGAAAATAAGATGATATTCGAAGATTAAAATTCAAATGAGAAATAAGTACAGCTCACGTTATTAGCTTAAATCACGCATGATTATAACCAATTATTGGTTTAAATCACATGAGAGTGATGAACGTGAGTTAAACTAAATTTAATTTTGGTTTATTCTTGTAAGCATTTTGTGAAGTTTTTCGTGATTGTTAACATATTTTCTTAGATAACTAAAAAAAATTTCCTTTAGATTTTATTGAATTGATGCATTTTTATTTTTGCTTTTCTTTTGATACACAGTTGCTAATGGATCCGTAAATTCTAGAGTAACTGATTCATCAAGAATGCACACTCTTAAGCAAACAGATGGAAGCAGCAACAGTACTGATCGAGCCAATTCAATCTTTAAACACTTAGCGGAAACAAGTGCCACATTAGCAGCAGTGTCATCATCATCATCAACATCAAATCATCGTCGTACACATTTCTCCTTTATGTCCGACAACGCCGTGACATCTTCAACACATTCGGATACAGAGAATTCATTTGATTTGAGATTGACCAATGATACTTTCACAAAAGATGCAACAACAGCAACATATGGCAGCAATTCAACAAATCCTTCAACCTCCACATCACTGTCATCAACATCATTATCAGAATCAACATCTTTGTCGTCATCATCACATAAAGATACAACGTCACCTTCTACATCACCATGCGAAGAAAGAAGATTTCAAAAGTATTCTAACGTAAGGCAACTTGGCCAGGAAGAGGATAGCAGTGACAATGACGTAACGAATTTGTACGACGATGACACCGACAAGATATCAGCTGCGAATAAGAAAACAAATCAAACACATTCCACTAACATACGAAAACATTACGATGATAGCAATGATTTCAATTCGGAAGGAGATGAATACGAGAGTAATGATATGGATGGAGAAAAAAATTATGGTAATGGCAGCGATTTGGATATGGATACAGACGAATCAGATTCTATGACAAGTTTAGATACAGAGAAGAGTGCAAAACTTAAAAGAGGCAATCATCCCCTGTTGAGAGATAAACTTATGGCTAAACAACATACAAGCAACAACAATACAAAATCTCTTACCAATCTACGCAATACAGATGGTTTATTATCAATAGCAATAAAAACCATAAAACTGGTTAAACGTAATCAATTACTGCAACAAAGACTTACACAACTACAACTGGAAACCTCAGAGTTTATACAATCGGTTTTGGCCAACCCGGAAAATCGGCATTTTCGAGAGAATATCAAACAGAAAGTGCAGGAAGTTGAGAATGCTTAAGAAAAATACGTTTTTTTAAGGCTATGGAAGGAATAAGGAATTAACAGCAACAAACTGAAAGGACACACATCAATACGTGAAAGCTAAACATTGTGGTTAAAAAAAAGCACAAGTTTTTTGTTATTTTAATAGTTTCATATTAAAGCTTTTTTCTAGATTAAAAAAAAATGCTTTCAATATTAACCATACACATGTGTGTGTTTAATAATAACATTGCAGTTAACCAACCAGCTTATTTGCAAAACACCAAAAGTATAGTCTACTTTTAGGCTGTTGAAAAAAAAAGTTAAACAAACAAAAATAAAATCCCACAACCAATATTTATAGAAAAATATTAAGAAAAGAAGAAAACACTTACTAACTACCATTGTGATAACAAACAAAAGAAAAATATAACATCCTTTAACAATTTTTTATATTAACAATTAAAATCACTGATTATTTTCTTAAATTTTAACTTAATTCCGTTTTGAAAAGCAAAACCATTTTCTAGTCAACCATTCAAGTATTTATTTTGAAAGAAAAAAAATGACAAGATTGATCGAATTACACGAAAAAATATTGCATTGTTGTTGCAGTAAAAATCATCTTTAAACGAAATATTATTTCCTCTTATGAAATGATCTCATTATATAGCAGATATTTTTGTACTGACACTACGTTTAAAATCATCTAAAACCGTGTTGTCCAAAGTTTAGAGTTTTTTTTTTAATTTCTTTTTTATGTTTTTCTATTAAATGCTTATTCTTTGACAATTTTCGCAAAAGCTTAACCCCCATATTCATAAACAATTTATAACTTTAGTAAAGGCTTAAAAGGCAGATTTTTTTTACAAAATCAGTTTTATAAACCTTTAATAACTTGTAATCAAAATTAATTAAATTAAATAAATAAATAGTTTTTCAAGCGGTAAATGCAAGTCTGTCATCGTTATGGTGTTGTTTAGCAAGCGAACTAAACTGTTTGTTTATCTTAAAAATAATAATTATTGGAAATATTAAACGCCCTTTTACACTATGCCAAAAGTTGTGAGATTTCTATGCGATTTCGTCAGAATAAAAAATAACAGTTTTCTGACAAAAAAAGAAATCAAATGTTTCCATTATATTAAGTGGGTTCACATCAACCTACTAAAAATAAGAAACCACATCTCTGTTAATGTTGTGATATTTGGATTGTTATAGACTATGATGGATCCCTACACATTCAATCAATATTGTGATAATGGATTACGATCAATATATATTGTTTGTGTAGCAGTGCCCGAATAGCTTAAAGCTTTGTAGTTTGTAGTACATATCGCTCATTTGCTGCAATAACGTCATAACTCAAAAAAAAAGATTCTTGATAGAAGAAAATTTGTGTTCATCAATTTTTGCTCAAAAATTGTGGTATAGATTTCTTGGGCACTGCTAATCTCTATATACATTATTCGACATTTAGTGCGAGACTTACAGTCATTCATTAGCTAACCGTTTGTAAACTAAAATGGTAGCCATTGTTTACCTTATACTTTATATTCACAGTGCTTTGTTTAACTAAAAATTTTAATATGAGTAAAGAATTAAACTATTAAATTTTAATGCATGGAATTATTTCTGTTCATGTTAAGAAAATTATTAAATTTCAAAATCGGTGCACTGCTGTGACATATTGTTGCCCAACTAATATTCAACCAATGGCTTCTGGTGGCTTAACTAATGGTAAACTAACTAATGTAACAACAATATGTACAGATATGTATGTATGTTGGCTTAAGGACTTGTGATATACCCTAAAAAAGGGTCCACCACTTCACCTAGAAAAAGATCTGTCCATCATTGTGATTTTGATTTGTGTATGTGTGTATATATGCATAATTTTGCATAGACATGCACAAAATAGAAACTCAAGTTTTGCAAAAAATAATTTGCTTTAAAGAAAAAGACTTGCATCTACCCTGAAACACTGAAAGAATAAAACTAAAATTTAAAAGAAAATTACAACAAAAGATTTTATTAGTTTAAAAAAAAAAATACTATTTTTTTATATTTTCATTTAATTTTTAAAATTTTACAAAACAGAACTGATTTGGTAGAAATTAATGAATTCTAAGAACAGATTAGAAGATGAATTGAAAGATACATATATATACTTACATACATGTGAATGAACTGTACATTAAGTACATATATATATATATACATGTGCAAACATATGTATGTCTAATCTGTATGATAAAAAGTAACAATTAAATAAAAATTATAATTGACTTTTTAATAAAAAAACTTAATAAAATATTTAAAAGCAATTTGTACTCTCCCTTAGCACTTTTGTTTGTTTTTTTTTATATATAATAATATATACATACATATGTAAACATTTGCGTAGTTAAGGCATTTACAATACAGAAAGATATTTTAAAAATATGTCTGATAAAGTTTGTATATTTTTTTATAAAGCTAAGCTTAAGACGTAATTAAGTTTTAAACAAGTTTTTTATAATAAAAAATTATTGGCTCTTATTTTTGATTTAAAATGATAAAAAATTAAAAAAAGAACAACAACAACAACAAAATTATCCTGTTTATTTAAAATACCTTAAACTTAAATTTAACAAGCAAACATTAAAAAAACAAAATTATCTTTGTAAAATGTCATTGTAAAGATAAAAATTGTAAAATTAAACCATTATGAAGTCGTACTAAATATTTATAGAATAGCGTTTCATATACGAGAAGCAATGTTTATTTAAATAATTAACTATAAACTTAAAAAAAAAAAATCATAATCCAAAAATGTGATTGTTGTTGTTGGTTTTTAAGGTTATGTCTACGTATTTTTTATATATAAAAAACCAAGTAAAGAATTTAATTTTGTATTACTTTTCATTCGCAACATTATTTATAAAATTTGATGTTATGTTATTTTGCATTTTAGTCGACGATATACAAATAAGTAATACACAAACATACATACATACATATGTTTATAGCAACTATTAAATACTGATCTACAAATATAAGCAAGACTTTAAAGTTCTACTATTTTTTTATATTTTAAATCATAATAATAAATATCAATTTTAAAAATAAATTTGAAGACAAGAAACATTTTCTTAAAAAGAAAACTGAATTTGCAATTTATAAAAAAAAAATTTTGGAAAAAACTAGAATTATTTTTTAATTAATTATATCAAACAATTCAAGCATTGATTATTTAAATTTACAACTTCCATTGTTAAGAGTCACTTTATTTTATGTTAAAATTGATAATTGAGTATTAAGTACTATTTAAAAGTAAATTGTATCATTATTATAATTTTTCAAGTTAATAACTAACATATTTTAAACATATTTTTAATTTTTCAAAAAAAAAAAAAAA
>NDXZ01016966.1:0-16436 GCA_003055125.1 Paykullia maculata
GTTCGATTAATCGAACACTGGGACGATATGGGTTAAGCCCGAAAGTTAACTCTCATACTGCACCTTCTTTTCGACGTTTATGATCACTATTCCCTGGCAAATCATTATGAGTTGAACTTGAACAACTCTACCAAATTATTAAAATTTACTTTAGATCAATTCGCGCAACTTATAGACAACTTCATTGTGTTGCTGCATATGGAGTGAAACCGATTTCGATTTCATCCAGAAAATAAATAAAAATTCATTGTTTGTGTTATTTTTTACAATTTAAAATTTCTATTCGGCTTAAAAGAAATTCCGTTTAGTAATAAAAAAAAAACTAATTGAAATAATTGTAGCATTTAAGATACTCTTTTTCAAAACTTGCACTATTAACAGAGTAGTAGTTTTTAGAATTTTATTAAAAAGGATAAGGACGCAGATACAGTGAACTTTATTTGAGTACCATAATTGCAAGTTTTTTATTTATCTTGTTTTCTCATAAATTTGTAAAGTTTTTTATACCCTTCACCCCAGGTTACAAGGGTATGTTTGTCATTCCGTTTATAATTTCTACAATATTCATTTGCGACCCCAGAAAGTATATTTATTCTGGATCCTTATAAAAAGGGAAGTCGATTTAGAAATGTTCGTCTGTCTGTCTGTCCGTCAATCCGTCTGTCTGCTGAAATCAACTTTTCTCAGCCCCTTATATTTTACAAACCCGGTACTGATATCAGAAATTCTCTCGAGCTGATTGCTATTGAAAACCAGCAAAATCGTCTAATAATTGACCGAGATATAAACCAAAAAAGATGACTACCTATTATTTTTTATTTATTATTTTTTTTTTACACAAAAGTTATTATATTTATGTGTAAGACATGCCTTTTTGATTAATGTAAAAAAATTTACTAATTTGCCAAGAATCAGCAAAGATATATTCACATATACACATACATAAATACACGTAGTGAAGGGTTATTAAGATTTGGCACAGCCAAATATAGCGCTCTTACTTGTTTAAGCTAAAATTAAAATTTTATTTATTTTTCTATAAAAAGTTTGTTTTTTAGAAAACTGAATAATTTTTCAGTTCAGTTCATTAATGTTTCCCACAGACAAATAAAAATATCTAAATCAAGGTGTTATTTACGAAATTACAATCCTATACACACCCTCTGTCATCGCTGGTTGAGGTGGAGGTTAGGGTTGTCTTTATTAATTGAACAAGAAAAAATGATTGAAAAACTAAATAAATATATTTTTTAAATAAAATTCTCGTGTCACGGTGTTTGTAATTGAACTCCTCCGAAACGGCTTTACCGATTTTTATGAAACTTTGTATGTGTATTTGTTAGGTATGATAATAGAACGCAAGGTATATTTCATATCGCTAGAATGGGGCAAAAGGGTAAAGTAAAAGCTCCCCTCCCAAACGGATAGAGCTAGAGATTTGAAATTTGGACTGTAAGTTCTTCTTTCGTTTTATAGATTCACTAAGAAGGGATTTTTGGATACTTAAATATTTAGGGGGTAAAAAATGGGAAAACCGGTAATCTTCTATCTTCTAAACCAAATAAGATTGAAACAAAATTTTTAAAAAATTCAGTTAACGGGAGGCGAAACAGCACTTTTTCAACTTTGAGGGTACTTTTTTATATATTTTAAGTTTATGAGTCTAGAAACGCAAAATTAGGGCCTATAGCTCCTAATTAATAAAAAAATCATATAGGGGGCGACAAAGTCCTTTTTCAACTTTTAAGGTACTTTTTTTATGTGGCAAAACGACGTTTGCCGGGTCACCTAGTATGTATATAATTTTACTGTTAGTTTTTGAAAAAAACCTATTTCATATTTAGCTGAAATCTGACGTCACTTTTTGGATTATCCTGCTGCTGCTTTATTTTAATTTTATCAAAAAAATTTTATCAAATATTAAAATGATCAAATATATGTTTTCCCTTAATCTTTGATCTTCATTACGTTTAATTATTTTTGATTGTAATTTTTAAAACTACAGAATAATAAAAAATAATGTTGTAACGTGTTAAACAATCTTGTTCAAAGACCAAAAATAATTATAATTAAAGTTGATTTTTAGTGATAATTGTATCCCATTTTCAATACAAATACAAAAACATTTTTTAAATTTTTTCACAATTGTAAATATTTTATTATTCCAAAAATTGGTCTCAAAATATTAAATATTTAGGTAAATTTAAATGATTTTAAATTTACCTGTGTTTAAAAGTTTTACAAATTTTTACATAAAACATTAGGAATTTGCCAAAATAGGTATGGATTTAGTAAATGTCTAGAAAAAATTACAAATATTTTTTCTGCTAAGAATTATGTCTCCTACACTGTTAAGAAAAACCAAAAATCAATCATTAAAGAAAATAGATTAATTTTTAACCCTTTGTGATTGACAACAAAAAAAAAAAATTTTTCATTAAAACAAGGTACCCAGTCACATAAGGGTTAAGAAATTTCAAAATTTAACAAGCTTTGGCCTGTTACTAACTCAACTAACTTGGTTTAGATGTTGTAAATAATATTAATTGTTACGATTCTGTCAACTGCAAGTCTGGTTAAATGCTGTTGGCATGTTTTTTTTTGTCTTCTTTACAAATATGTTTTTATGTTACGTTACTTTTTGTAGAGTTTGAATGTGTGTTAGGGAATATCTACTTGTACATAGATGTTACAGCATGTTGCTGCCGTTAGTATATGTTGCAATAATAAAAATGCAATTGCAATAATATAAAATAGAAAAACAATAGCATGTGTTTAGATATGCCACACGATATGTTCAAATAAAAGAAATAGAAAATGAAATATAACGAAAACAACTAGCGGCATCTAAAACGTATGCTCCGCATATTTGCAAACATTCAAAGACAGTTGCAACTTGGACAGACTGATGTTTAGACCAAAAGACAACAACTGCAAAGATTCCACATCAATCTAACCAACTATAAAAAAAATTAGCCTGAAAATACTGGCAATAAAAATTCAATAAATTTTTTTTAGTTATAGATTTTATTGAATAAAAAAGGTAAAATATTAAAAATATTTCAAGCATATTTAATGCTAAACAATGGTTTTATGAGGAAAAATAACCAATGAAAATTAAAATGATTGAAATGAAACGTAACGGAAATTAATTTCTAATTTCCGAGGGGATGATTTGATTAAAAAAAAGTAATGTATTCTATATAGAAAATAAGTTTGTTGGCACTACTAAATCAGTGTCCAAAAATTTTTGCTGCTTCTCATTAAATAATAAGAAATATTAAGTAATAGAACTAAAAATTAAATTACATATTGGTAATTGCTTCAAGAAGTATCATAAAAATCTGCAATTATTTTGTTCTAACTACCGTTTTTAAACATTCGATAATTGAAAGTAAATAAAAATAATAACTTAATTCCTTGATCTTTTTTTCGCTTGTAGCTTTAGCTCTAATATTTACTTGTCTCAGGTAACCTGTTTTCATAATAAGGTTTATTTACCATTTATTTTATTATATTTCATATCATAACATAACATATCATTTAGAAAACTTGTAGCTCTAATTATCCCAGCGGTCGAGATTCGGTACAAAATGTTGTAATTTATTGAAAGAGAAAAAAATATTATGACAATTTTCAACACAAATTTGTTATCTTCTTAATACTGTTAAAATAGAAATAAAATACAAATCCCCAGTCTACAAGTGTTTATTTAATCCTAAATGGTGTCAAGAAACTGTTCACTAATATACGAACTACCTGCGCTAAATCCTTATTTAAAATTGAAAGCTTTTTTCAGATAACAACTTGTTGCCGTTATTTTTCTATAACTTTATATTTAAATTAAGTTATTTCCAAAAGTCTGAGCTTATGGAAAAGAATATGATATGATGGGGGTAAATATTTTGGTATATATGTTTAATATTCTATTTCTTACTTCAAGCTTAATATTTTTTTAATGATTTATAGATTTCATTGCAATAACGATAGGTTTTGCGTAATACTTATTTAAAAAAAATACAACTGATTTTCTGCCAGCACTGCTTTATAAACTGTATTGAAATATATCTTAAATTAACACATAATAAGTTTCTTTAAAAAATTACACATTTGGTTTTTTTTTTAATTAAAATCTTAATTATGTAACATTTTTTATGTTACATTATTAAATTGTTTTACTACAAAAAATAAAAATCAGTTTTAAAGTTTAACAATAAACTCCTTTCTATATTTTAAATTATTCTTAACATCACACGTACACAATAGTTTTTTAATTAATTATTTTAAAACTTACGTTCTATATACGTGTGTTTATTTGTTCCATATTCTTACATAATTAATCTTTATACTTACATTCATCTAAACACTTATTAACAATAATTAAAATTTAGATCCGCATTTGATTTGTTAAGAATTCTACCATTTTAAGTCATTAATAACAGCAAAACTACGCGAACTTAATATAAAAAAACAGATTGCTGCTGAACCACCACATCAAAAGAAATGTGGTTTAAAAAGCTGAATCAATAGTTTCGAAAAATTTATTATGATATTGTTTCAATTGCATTTTATCTTACTGCAGTAAAACAAAATAAAGTTAATTGAATTGTTAAACATTTGTAGGTTTTTTTAAGTAATTTTAGAAGAGATGTGGTATTTTGAAGTTGCAATGCAATAATTTAAAAAGCGAAAAAATGGAGCATTTGAAACTTGTACCTGCAGTGAAGGTAATTCGGGTTAACAAGTCTTAATAAAAACTATGTGTTTGCATTTTAGCAAGTTAGATTAAGGTAAGACATGGCATTTGGTATATTGAGGTTTTATAACTTGTGATCTTTATTATATACCCTTTAAAACAAATCTTGTTAATTCAAGCTTTTCTTAACCATCTTGTCTTTGACTAAACATTGTCAAAAAAACCAGTATACATTTTTGGAATTTAGATTGAACAACTTTTGATACAAAAAAGGGGTTAAGAGTTAAAACTTCTTGTTTTCTAAAACTTATTTAAAGTAAAAATTTTTAATTCCACAATAGAACAAAGATGTTATAAATTAGCTTTATTTTAGTTCTGTCTTAGCATGGTTATCACTTTTCATATAAAATTGTGCAGCAATTTTTGTTCCTATCGCTTTCACCACAACTTTTAAATCATTGTAAATGTAAAACAGCAATAAGTTTCAACGAAACCCAAACACTAAAACAATAAAATTTAATAAGAACACACACACGTGCAATTCGGCTTTTCAAATATGTACTAAAACAAAAGACTTAAGTTACAAGCATTAATATATTTAATTGGACACTTTTACACACACACACACACAAACAAACATCAAGTAGGCATTATAGGTCTTGGTTGTTTTTCTTCTCCAGAAAGTTACTAACAATCACCATTTCATATTGCTTTTTCTTTTTTTTTAATCTAACAATTAGATTAAAATCTGTTGTTTAGTTTTCTGATTGTTTTTCTTAGAGGTTTTTGAATGGAAAATTTATGCGCATATTAAAACAATAATTTTATGTTTATATCTGGGAGCTGCCGGAAAATAGCAAATCTATTTGGTGATATATGTACGTGCTATGATATTTTTCCATAAAATCCTCGGTACTAAAAAAAGCACACATATGTATAAATTTGGCCTACATTAACCGGCAACAACTACAAGCGACTAACTATTTTAATAAATGGAGTGAATGGCCAATGTAATTTTGTATGTCTTTTTGAAAGCCTTGTTTGTACGTGAACAATTGTTTTTCTTGCATTTTATTAGCCTGTTTGGGATACTGAATCTTAAACAAGTGTTATAATCCTTAATAACATACAATTGTGACACTTTAATAGATTTAAGACATTAAAATCATAACAGCTGGATAGGATTATTATGCATTTTGTATATTAATGCCTTTAACCACAGGTTCGCAGATGTCATAAGTTTAACAATAATAAAAGAATACGAATTTTCAAAAAAATCATTTGCTGGATTATCGAAATTTCCTAGATGAAATGTTATGCCTAAATATCATTAAGTATTTTTGTTTTTCGTTTATTTTAGCTATTTAAATTCATTTTTTATTGTTATGCAAGTAAAATTTTTTAAGTTAACAAATGCTATTTAAGCCAGCTTTACATTATTGTACTAAGTATAAAGACATATCAACAACTAAAATATAATGAGAAATTATACTAGTGTGAGGCAATATATTATAAACGTCAAAAATTGCAATGGAAGTTTAAAAGTCGTATGGCTCTTTTTGTTTTTGGAAATTTTTCTAATTACGTATGATTTTCTATTATATAAGGATTGTGATTCTTTTCATTTTATTTCATTTGGAATAGGATAGTATAGACACAAAACGTAATAAGAAAATTTTCATACTGATTTTTTTGACAATCAGACCAAAAATCTTTTTAGTTCACTTTTAAGAAATACAATGAAAATCTATTGGCTTGTAAAATAGTGTGAAGCTACCTATATTGTGTATATTTTTTTTAATTTAAATATTTATTTTATACATAAATTCATTTGATAGTTATTGTTCCGTGTAGCTATTTTCAAATTGCATTCATTAGTTTTGTTGAAACAAGTTAATCTATTTCAAATATAAGACTTTAAAATTAGTTTTATAGATACAAATTTAATTTATTTAAAATAATTTTAATAATAGTTTTTTTTCAAATAAGAAGATACAAATTAACGTAAATAAATGTTTATCTTTAACGCATTTATAAAAACAAATATTTCTTTAAGAAAACTAAAATAGTTTTCAACTTTAAAAACATGTTAATCATTTAATTTTAAAATAAGAAAAGAAAATGTTTTTATGCTTAAGTATTTTAATAATTATTATAGTTACTTTAACAATTATGTATTTAAATAGTTATAAAAAACTATAAGTAAATATATATGCAACTGCTTTATTTGAAATCGTTATTGCCTACGGTATTATTTTTGTTATTTTTTAAACATGTTTAATATAGGAAAATTCTTTGTCTTTTGGATAACCATTAAAAATAATTTCTCTCCTGGGATAATGCAAAAACTTTGAAGTCTCTCATGGTGGAGATGAAATGTAAAAACCTATAGGAAACTACAGCTGAACAGCAACATGACATGACTTTATAATTAGTGGATAGTGAATAATGGATAACTCTAAAAACTAAGCAATAGCGGTATGTGCAGTCTATTAAAGAAGAGGTTGTCAAATGGATATGCTGGATAGTTAAAAAAGATTTTAAAATAAGTAACGCATCACGATCTCTCTGAAAGAATTAAAAATTTCAAAAAGCTACAAAATTGTTTGTATATTATAGAAAAAAATTGTTGTTAATTTAATAGAAACTATTTATTATTTAATAAGTTGAAGATTAAAATAAGTTTAAACAACATTTTTATCTGAATGTAATTTGTTATTATTTTTTTATGTGCATAAATGATTTCCATAAGGATCAAAATATGTATGGAAATTTCTTTGTAAATTGTAAAAAATTTTGCGCCATAATTATGAATATATACATATTAAAACCAAGTAAGAGCGCTGTATTCGACTGTGGCAAATCTTATATACCCTTCGCTAAGTAAAGGTATGTTATAAGAAGTGTATGTACTATATGTACGTTTGTATGTATTTATATGTACGAAAGGTAGTAAAAGTATTATGATAAACATTTTGGTCCATGTATATTTTTCGTCTATATATTTGGAGATGCTGGGCCTATTAGTCCAATATTAAAAATGTCTGTATTTTATTTAAAAGTTGCAAAACAGTTTTTCGCCTTTTTTGTATATATCTTAGGTTTTAATGGATATTGCCAGTTTTCAATACATATGGAGAGACGGACAGACGGACACAGCTAAATCGACTTCCCTATCTATAAGAATCTAGAATGTAATTTCTAGTATAATGAATATACTAGAAATTACAAATGTTATCACAAACCTATATATACCCTTGCCTTTTTCACACTTTCTTATTGTTAAAATATACTTTTTACTTGTTTAATATTTTTATGTACAATTCCATATCTTACGTTTTAACATTTGATTAAATAATAAAATTATTGGCCCCTAACCATAGTCATAAAAAAATTATACTTTTAGAGTTGTACTTTACTCTTGTTAAAAGTATGCTTTTTGTATACTATAGACGAGTAAAAATATACTATTGAACCACATTGCTTCTCTAATTTTTTTTATAATTAATTAATTTAAAATGGGAAAAATGTCCTTTGAATTTAGTTGTTTACTTCTTTTTTTTTAAATTAATATGTATGTAAATATATTTAAAAATTTTTTAAATTTTTTTTTGGCATTTCTGATTTCTTTTTTTTTATTTTATTCGTCAACAATATAAAAATCAGCTGAACAGAGTTCCCACTTGCTCATATTTTGTTACAATCTGTATGAAAATATTTGAATATTTAATGTTTCACCCATTAAAAGCTGGCTAAGTTTAAACCATACTTTATTTTTGACTATAATAGCAAAAGAATTAATAACAGGTTATTAATTTAAAGTCGTTTTTAAAAAGAACCGACTTGAGTTCATAACTATGAATACGGGCCATTATATTCTTGACTTTTGAATAAAAATAATCTTTTATATAAAATAATATATAAATATATTATAACATCGACTAGGCCTTAAGGCTTATGATGGTTATCATCGACAACAATAAAGTAGCATGAGCCTGATTCCTGGCAAATTTGCTTAACAAATATAAAGCCATAGTAAATTGTCAATAAACTATTGTTATAAAAAAGAATTAGTAGAAAACTTAAGGAATGTATTAATGGGTAATTTCACGTCAAGTAAACCTTAATTTAAAATAAACTACTTTGGACAAATTTTGCTAAGAGCAATAGGTAATAAGTTACATGGAGGAGAAAAAACACTTCGTTGGCCAAAGGGTCAAATTTTGACCCCTTCTAACTCAGAGAGTTCTTGACCGATCTTGTTGAAAAACTGTCTCTAAGCTACTATCCAATAGGACTAACTATGGTGCATTTCATCCCGGAAGACATCGATTTCAAAAGTTGGTCTTGACGTGAAATGATTCATATAACTATCCACAGTCAAATAATAAAAAAAATTAAAAGTATGGATAAATTATATTGTTAGCGTATAACTGATATAATAAAAATAGCTGTAACTTTTTTAAAATAAAGTTTATTCTATCACCCAAAGCTAGAACTTATGATTACTAAAAACAAAAGACTTTCCCACATATTCATAATAAATTTTTAAGTTTATTGAAGTAAATTTTCATACAAAGTTTGTGTTATGAATCTGTGATAAATTAAAAATTGTTTATAAATATAGGGGCTAAGCTACAAACCATGTTTATCATAATGTAGACCGCATTTATTCTTTAAATCCTTCTAAGACTGGAAACATAATTAATCTGCTTATATGGTTGACAAAACATATTAAATTTTTTAAACATACATTTGTTTTATAAGACACTTTGTAGATAATAGATTTTCTTTGGTTTTTCACATTTTTCATTTGAAAAAAACTGAACATTTTATTACAACAATAAGTTATTTTTTGAATATTTATTTTATTTTTTATATATAGCGTTAACTTGTTGTCTTTTTTGTTACTTTAAGATACAAAATTTTACGTTCACATATATGTTATACATATGTTGTCACTTTGGCTAACCTACTTTATAAGCCTGTCGCTACTGTAAATGTACAAAAAGGCAAAACAATTTTTTTTAATTTTCACAAAGTTATTGCTTTATTTCTTTTCCAAATAGTTAAAAAGTTTATTTTTTTATCATTTTTTTAAATAAATTTATGGAAAAGTCATGATATTTTAATGGTAACACTACTAACACAATAAACAAATTTTCTGCTCAACTAAATTGAAATATTTCAAGACATTTTCAAAAGGAACGAAATACTAATACAAGTTAACAAATTGTTTAGATGGTTTCTTTGTATTTGTGTTAAATTTTAAGTGTGCGTGAGTTTAAGAAGCAAGACAATGTAGATTTTCAAGCTTGAGCTATCAATACTAAAACATTTTTGTAAGAGTAGAAGTGCCGGTTGTAAATGTCGTAGTATAAGTAAGAAATTGTTCAATTTTTTGCCTTAAAACTCTTTTAAAAATTTTAAATAAATCTGCAAAAAATTAAATTAAGTTTTATATTTTATAATAAAAAGTTAATAAATCTATTATTTATTATTGACAGTTAAATTTTTAATAAATATTTGACTCACACTTTGAGGTTTTTCGTTTGGTAGTATTTGTAAAGCTTTGGATTCAACTCTCATTTTCAATTTTAAACCCCTTTAAAACCAAAATCTCAAAAAAGCTTTTTTATTTGTGAGTTTGTATTTGTTTGTTTTTGCAATTTTTTTAAATTCTCACTTTTTGTTCAAACCATGGATTTTCATACCACTCTTTTAGTTCAAAAAAAGAAGCTTTTTATGTGAATTTAATTAAACATTTTAATGGTTTAATATAAAACAAATTAAAAAAGAAACACTCTTTTTTTTGAGTACTCGCTCTTTTTGATTTTGAATTGGTCTACATTTGTAAGAGGGCAAAATCGAAAAATCAAAAATTCAAACTCAAAATACTTTCGTGTGCTTTAATCGTAATTAATAAGCGGAGTATATAAGCCACTAACTGACCAAAGACAGCATCCAGTTAAAGGTTTGGAATCGTAGCAGGTTCTACAATCCTTTATTTGTATTGTTGCATATTAAAAAAAAACATTTATTGTTTTTGGTTTTAAAAAAGGTGCCGTTTTAATTATAAATTTTTACTAAAAAAAATTAATATTTAAATTAAAGAAATAAACTAAAAGTGTAGTTTTGAATAAAAAAAAGAATTTTAAAAAGTGAAAGAACATTTAAATTAAACATTATTTGTATAATAAAATGAAATTAACATTTGTTTTTTGTTTATTACTTTTAGTGAGACGTTAATTGTTTTGTTTACCAAAAAAGTGGGTGTGTTTTTGTACTAAAAGAAAAATCATCATGAAATATTTTGTAAGTATAAACTTTTTTTAAAAAAATTTTAAAGAAAAATGTGCAAATTTTCAAAAATAACTACAACTGACAAATAATCACTTAGAACTGCAAGAGTCAAATAAAGTCCTTTTACTTAGATTTTGTGCTAAAAGGGTATTTTTATAAAAAACATAATTTATAATTTACCATAAGCGCTTTCGAAGGCCGTTTTAAAAGACATTTTTTTTTTTTGTAAAAGGATTTTGTAAAATTTTAATTTAAACACTTTTATTGTTTTTTTTTGATTAACTTGAACTAATTTAATAAAAAAGTTTACACATGACAGATATTTTAATTAATTAAAACGACTTGGTAAAAATATATTTTCTAACTTTTATAATGACATCGATCAATATTATAAGAGTTTGGAAAAAAACCTATTGTTATTATCGTAGTTTCGCCCTTAAAGTCTAACAGAAGACAGATACTTGGATTAGTAGCAACTTTCAATGCTTATAACTTTCAGAGTTTCAGAAGTCTTTTTTTTGTTAATAGAAGTCATATAAAAAAAAATTTTTAATACTTTTAAAAATTTATTCATATATATATGTATAACAAAAACATATTGTTTTTACTTCAAAAAAGTCATTTAATTTAAAATTTTTTTTTTAAACAAATAAACACATAAATGAAAAGTTGTGCAATTTTTTAATGTTTTTTATGAAAAAATTATTTTTTTATATTATAAAATTACTATTTAGGCTTGAAAAATTATCTTGTTATCATGAGATTAGCTGTTAATTCTGTTCAACTTCGCCAGACAAATAATGTTCGTTAACATGTCAGTTATTAAAGTTGAAATATATTTTTTCATTAAGAAATTAAATAAAAATCTTTTCCATTATATTTGACACCTTGATTTGATTATATTAAACACCTTTTTTAAGACATTTTTAAATCATATTTTAAGCACCGAGATCATATCGAAGATGCATTTTGTACTTCCGTTTTGTGTTTTTAAAGTTGCTGCTAATTAAAATATAAAACACATCGTTTTTGTTTTAATAACTCCATTATGTAGAACAAATTTAAAACAATTTCCAAAGTTCAACTATTTGATGCTCTCTATATAAAGTTAAAAACAAGTAAAAGCGCTATATTTGGCTGGGCCAAATCTTATATACCCCTAACCATGTGTGGCCCATTTGGATAAATGGCATAAGTTTTTTTCAAATATATCCTGAGTTTATTTCAAAGCTGCAAAACCATAATTTTTTTGTGTAAAAAAAAGAGTCGTATATTTTGCTTATATCCAACCAGTTTTCAATAGCAATTTTTTCAAAAAAATTTGCTAAAGTTTGATATTACATACAACCCTGGGGACCTAAGGGAGCTCGAAAACTTGATTTCAAATAACACACGGACAGATGGGCATACCTAAACCGACTTCCCTATCTATAAGGATCCAGAATATTGTAGAAATAACAAACGGAATGACAAACCTATATATACCCTTGCCTTATGTGTGAAGGGTACAATAAAGCAATATTTCATAATGGTGAAAGCTTTTAGATACTTTTACAAACACTTTGCCAAAAAAAAATCAAAACTGTCAGTAGGTAACCAGCTTAATAAGTCAAGGAGGAAAAAATATACAAAAATTTTAAGACATTTTCCACTTTATTTCAAAAATATATTTTATACTTTGACGGTGTTTTATTGTAATACCAAGATAGAACTTACAATTAAGAATTAAGATCTAAAGCAAAATAAAATATTCAAAATCTTTTAAAAGTTCGCTTTAAAAATATTTCCAAAAATGTTTTACCAGTAATTTTTGTATTTATGTACGTATGTATGTCACATTCATAACATATTAAATATTTTCATGTGCGTTTACTTTTAAGCCTAAATTATATTCTTTTTTCCATCCAATGACAACCTTGCCCATATAAATGGACACTAGTAATTATTACAGCCACTACCTAATTCAAACAATTATCTAATAATACCAACTACCTTCTATGTACATACAACAACGGCAGCAATAGTAATACAAAATCAAATTACTATTAAGTAATCCATTAAAGCGAAAGTCTACGCATACGTATGTAGCAAACTAAAAAGCTGACGGCTAAAATAAATTCAAAATTACCAGAAGCAAACGATTTAGTGCAAAATGCAATAAAGACAACTTTAGAAAGACAACAAACAAATAAACAAAACATTATTTTTAAAACAAGTGAAATTAAAATTTTAATATAACAAAACCATAGTAGGAAAATCATGACTGGAATGACAAAAGCAAGAAAGGGGTTCATAAAAAAAATTCAAAAACAAAAATAAAAACAAATATAAATAAATAAATTATTAATAAACTTAAAATTTAAGGGAGACATGTTAATACTTCGTCACGACGACCAATTGACTTATAGGCACCAGAACAAGTCATCGGCAGATTAGCGGACTCTTCAATATGAAGAGCAGTTGGCAAAGTTTTTTATTTTATGTCCACTCTTTGTTAAATTTTAAAAATAGACTTTTAATACCAAAAACCATTAGGAAAATAAATGTTTAGACAACAATGTTTAAACAAGAACAAAGTGCAAGGAAAATATCAGGGCAAAGTGTAAAAAATATAAAATTAAAAAATATTTCATACCCTCCTTTTTAACATTTCACGGTAGCCTATATAATTGTTGGGCTTAATAATATACAAGAAGTCAAACAAAATTTATACTCAAATAAATGACTTGCAGTTGTAGTTAATGCATTACTTTTAATTTCATTTATCAATATTTTCTTAATAACTTTTTTCCATTATCAAATAATTGCTGATTGTACTTTTTCATTAAATGTGCACAAGAGTAAACGTTGCTCATGCATAAACTAAACGAATATATTTTACTTATTTCCCAAACTAATATTGCTGGTATAATACATATTTGCTGAAGTTTGTAACACATAAAAAAAAGTAGTTTACAATCACTTTAAACTATACAAATTGTCTTGGAGTTACTTCCTAAATCAAAGAAATAATATTCGTCTTGTTGTCTGTCTTCAAAGTACAGGTCAGATTTTGTTCAAAATTGGATTGATATTTCACCTAGCCTTAATACAAATGTCCACCCAGAATTATACTATCACAATTATAACTGACTTACAAATAATTGTATTAAAATAAGTTGATTTATAAAACGTAAAAGCAAATATAAACTAAACCTTTTTACCAAAGTTTATGATGATCGGTTTATATTTAGTTCATTCCCCATATAAGACCTAGTCATGAAAATAACTCTCACAAAGCTGTTGAAAATGTACAAAACCTTTTCGCAAATACGTTTTACGTTTTATATGTTGTGGTGTATGGTATTATACGATCAGATTTGACGGACTTAAACGTTCTTACTAGTTTTCTCTGTTTGTTATTGTTATTATACCATATTACCATATTATGTTTCCGTCAACATAACTTCCAAGGTTGGTAACTCCCACAAAAACTATAAATAAATATATACTATAAATAAACACAAACATTTACAGTTTTCTTTGTTTCTATATTATTAACATGTAAAAGCCGGCATGTGGGTAAGGTTGGCTATTTGAAAAAACTAATTTAAAAAATCACATTGTAGACGACAGACGTTAAAGCAAAGAAGAAAGATGATATAGTGAATAACAAAGAATTCTCAAAAAAAAAATGAGGATATGTTTCTTGCTAAATGATGACTTTTCTGTGTCGTTAAAACTAATGCAAAAAATCAAAAAATTAAAATAATTCAAGAATACTTCCTCCGTAAATGATTACCGATTATTCAACAAAAAACAAATTGAGGTAGAAATTAGTAGAGCTATGCAAAATATTTCCAATATATCGAAACGAGTGTAGCACTATGTCTCTTAGTTTATTCCTATTAAAACATTGAATAATAATTCGGTTTTCTGATCATTTCGCTACCTATATTTTATTAAGGTTAGTCTTAAAGAGAAACAAATATACGGGAGTTGCATGTTTTTCGATAATATGTAAAAATTATTTTCAATTATGTTATTATTTTGCAGCACAAGGTTTTCTATTTTAATGTTACTTATTGTCTCATCATTGTGTTTTTGCCTTTATGAATTTTATCAAAAGCAAATAAACATATATAACTAAAGCTTAATATATACAAATATTTGGACTACCAATTACTAAAACTAGTATGAATATATATAAAAAATATGTTCTTCCAATTTGCTAAATTTATAATTATTATTTTAATCTACAAAATAAAAACAAAACATTTTTTTTATTTAAATTATCTTATTTATCATATTTAAAAAAATTTAAATAATTTTTTAATTTTTCTTTAAAGTTTTTTTTAAACATTTAATGACATAATTATTTAAAGTGATTTTTTAAGAGCTTTTTAATTTTATAATTTGATTTCTGATTATTCGTTTGCCTTCCAACGCTCTGATTGTGTTGAAAAATGTTAACCAGTAGCGGATTCATTTAAATATTTTTGTCATTTATATTTATTTTATATGTAACTGGTTTGTTCTTTTTTTAATTCGAAGTGAATAAACTTTAATTTTTTCTGATTATATGGAAACCTAAGTGAAGAATTATGTAGATTTCATTATTGCTTTTGCTAAGTTTTCTTAACCCAAAAAAAAAACGAAAAAAAAATCTACTTTAATTTGCATAATTATTACATATTTATTAGTGTGTTTTTTTTATTATTTAGGCCTTTAAAGTGTTGGGCCTTTTGACAAGGTTGTTTGTTTTAATTGAACTGATGATCATCGCCTGCGTTTCCGTCTAGATCAATAATTGGCAATTTATATGCGCAGTGCATTTCGACCGTTACAAGAAAGAAAAAATACACACACACACACAGTTATAATAGTAACTAAAAAAAAAAGTCGCATGGCAAATTTATAAGCTACTCGATTCCTAATTAATCAGTAATTTAAAAAACTGATTTTAAGCATGTTTTCAGCCAGGTCCTAATTAAGAACCTTTACTAAACAATTATCAGTTACTTGATCATTCTATTGCTCGTCTATCTTTTTATTGCGAACTTTTAAAATACAATGTTTTTTCTTTAACTGTTTATCTACTTTCTTTCAGATCTGTTTTGCCACACTCTTGGTGGCCTCTGCTTATGCCGAAACCGCCGCCAAAAAGTCCGCTGAAAAGGTACCGTTGGAAAAAAAACTCGACAAACGTGGTTTACTCGAATTGGGTTATGGTTATGGCCACTCCGGTTTAGATATCGGCTATTTGGGACATGGTTCCATTGCTCATGATCATGGCTATGGATATGGTCATAGTGGTAATGCTATTGTAGCACATTCAGCACCAGAAATTGGTTATTATGGTCATTCTGGTTTTGCAGGTCATGGTGGTGGTAGTGGTGGTGTCATTCTCAGTGGACATGGAGCGCCCCATGAGTTTTTAATTAGTAAAATGGCCGAT